>JAMKOQ010000649.1:0-63076 GCA_026770425.1 Boechera divaricarpa
CTAGTTATCCTTCTCGGTCAAGGTTCTTACAAATTATCCGTCTAGAACAAGGTTCCCACTAGTTATCTTTCTCGGACAAGATTCTTACTAATTATCCCTCTGAAACAAAGGTTCTCATTAGTTATCCTTATAGAAGAAGGTTCTCACTAGTTATCCTTCTCGGACAAGGTTATTACTAATTCCCCGTCTAAAAACAAGATTCTCACTAGTTATCTTTTCTCGGACAAGATTCTTACTAATTATCTCTAGAATAAGGTTATTACAAATTATCCATCTAGAACATGGTTTTCACTAGTTATCCTTTTAGAACAAGGTTCTCACCGGTTATCCTTCTCGGTCAAGGTTCTTACTAATTATCCATCTAGAACAAGGTTCCCACTAGTTATCTTTTTCGGACAAGATTCTTAATAATTATCCCTCTAGAACAAAGTTCTCACTAGTTATCCTTCCAGAACAAGGTTCTCACTAGTTATCCTTCTCGGACAAAGGTTATTACTAATTACCCGTCTAAAACAAGGTCTCACTAGTTATCTTTCTCGGAAAAGATTCTTACTAATTATCCCTCTAGAATAAGGTTATTACTAATTATCCCTCTAGAACAAGGTTTTGACTAGTTATCTTTTTAGAACAAGGTTCTAACTAGGTATCCTTCTCGGTCAAGGTTCTTACTAATTATCCGTCTAGAGAACAAGGTTCCCACTAGTTATCTTTCTCGGACAAGATTCTTACTAATTATCCCTCTAGAACAGGGTTCTCATTAGTTATCCTTATAGAAGAAGGTTCTCACGAGTTATCCTTCTCGGACAAGGTTATTACTAATTCCCCGTCTAAAACAAGATTCTCATTAGTTATCTTTCTCGAGACAATATTCTTCTTAATTATCCCTCTACAGAATAAGGTTATTACTAATTATTCCTCTAGAACATGGTTTTAGGTAGCTATCCTTTAAGAACAAGGTTCTCCCATGTTATCCTTCTCCGTCAAGGTTCTTATTAATTATCCGTCTAGAATAAGGTTCTCACTAGTTATCTTTCTCGGACAAGATTCTTACTAATTATCCCTCTAGAAAAAGGTTCTCACTAGTTATCCTTCCCGAACAAGGTTCTCACTAGTTATCCTTCCAGAACAAGATTCTCACTAGTTATCTTTCTCGGACAAGCATTCTTACTAATTATCCCTCTAGAATAAGGTTATTACTAATTATTCCTCTAGAACATGGTTTTCGTGAGCTATCCTTTTAGAACAAGGTTCTCCTAGTTATCCTTCTCCGTCAAGGGTTCTTATTAATTATCCGTCTAGAATAAGGTTCTACTAGTTATCTTTCTCGGACAAGATTCTTACTAATTATCCCTCTAGAAAAAGGTTCTCACTAGTTATCCTTTTAGAACAATGTTCTCAATAGTTATCCTCCTCGGACAAGGTTATTACTATCCGTGCAGAACAAGGTTCTCACTAGTTATCTTTCTCGGACAAGATTCTTACTAATTATCTCTCTAGAATAATAAGGTTATTACTAATTATCCCTCTAGAACAAGGTTTTGACTAGTTATCTTTTTAGAACAAGGTTCTAACTAGTTATCGCTTCTCGGTCGAGGTTAACTTACTAATTATCCGTCTAGAACAAGGTTCCTACTAGTTATCTTTCTCAGGACAAGATTCTTAATAATTATCCCTCTACAAACAAGGTTCTCACTAGTTATCCTTCTAGAACAAGGTTCTCACTAGTTATCCTTCTCGGACAAGGTTATTACTAATTACCCGTCTAAAACAAGGTTCTCACTAGTTATCTTCCTCGGACAAGATTCTTACTAATTATCCCTCTGGGAATAAGGTTATTACTAATTATCCCTCTAGAAACAATGTTTTGACTAGTTATCTTTTTAGAACAAGGTTCTAACTTGGTATCCTTCTCGGTCAAGGTTCTTACTAATTATCCGTCTGCAAGAACAAGGTTCCCACTAGTTATTTTTCTCGGATATGATTCTTACTAATTATCCCTCTAGAACAGGGTTCTCATTAGTTATCCTTATAGAAGAAGGTTCTCACTTGTTAGCACCTTCTCGGACAAGGTTATTACTATTTCCCGTCTAAAACAAGATTCTCACTAGTTATCTTTCTCGGACAAGATTCTTACTAATTATCCCTCTAGAATAAGGTTATTACTAATTATTCCTCTAGAACATGGTTTTTCGTAGCTATCCTTTTAGAACAAGGTTCTCCACTAGTTATCCTTCTCCGTCAGGGTTCTTATTAATTATCCGTCTAGAATAAGGTTCTACTAGTTATCTTTCTCGGACAAGATTCTTACTAATTATCCCTCTAGAAAAAGGTTCTCACTAGTTATCCTTTTAGAACAATGTTCTCAATAGTTATCCTCCTCGGACAAGGTTATTACTATCCGTCTAGAACAAGGTTCTCACTAGTTATCTTTCTCGGACAAGATTCTTACTAATTATCTCTCTAGAATAATAAGGTTATTACTAATTATCCCTCTAGAACAAGGTTTTGACTAGTTATCTTTTTAGAACAAGGTTCTAACTAGTTATCCTTCTCGGTCGAGGTTCTTACTAATTATCAGAGTCCCAGAACAAGGTTCCTACTAGTTATCTTTCTCGGACAAGATTCTTAATAATTATCCCTCTAGAACAAGGTTCTCACTAGTTATCCTTCTAGAACAAGGTTCTCACTAGTTATCCTTCTCGGACAAGGTTATTACTAATTACCCGTCTAAAACAAGGTTCTCACTAGTTATCTTCCTCGGACAAGATTCTTACTAATTATCCCTCTAGAATAAGGTTATTACTAATTATCCCTCTAGAACAATGTTTTGACTAGTTATCTTTTTAGAACAAGGTTCTAACTTGGTATCCTTCTCGGTCAAGGTTCTTACTAATTATCCGTCTAGAACAAGGTTCCCACTAGTTATTTTTCTCGGATATGATTCTTACTAATTATCCCTCTAGAACAGGGTTCTCATTAGTTATCCTTATAGAAGAAGGTTCTCACTTGTTAACCTTCTCGGACAAGGTTATTACTATTTCCCCGTCTAAAACAAGATTCTCACTAGTTATCTTTCTCGGACAAGATTCTTACTAATTATCCCTCTAGAATAAGGTTATTACTAATTATTCCTCTAGAACATGGTTTTCAGTAGCTATCCTTTTAGAACAAGGTTCTCCCTAGTTATCCTTCTCCGTCAAGGTTCTTATTAATTATCCGTCTAGAATAAGGTTCTACTAGTTATCTTTCTCGGACAAGATTCTTACTAATTATCCCTCTAGAAAAAGGTTCTCACTAGTTATCCTTTTAGAACAATGTTCTCAATAGTTATCCTCCTCGGACAAGGTTATTACTATCCGTCTAGAACAAGGTTCTCACTAGTTATCTTTCTCGGACAAGATTCTTACTAATTATCTCTAGAATAATAAGGTTATTACTAATTATCCCTACTAGAACAAGGTTTTGACTAGTTATCTTTTTAGAACAAGGTTCTAACTAGTTATCCTTCTCGGTCAAGGTTCTTACTAATTATCCGTCCAGAACAAGGTTCCTACTAGTTATCTTTCTCGGACAAGATTCTTAATAATTATCCCTCTAGAACAAGGTTCTCACTAGTTATCCTTCTAGAACAAGGTTCTCACTAGTTATCCTTCTCGGACAAGGTTATTACTAATTACCCGTCTAAAACAAGGTTCTCACTAGTTATCTTCCTCGGACAAGATTCTTACTAATTATCCCTCTAGAATAAGGTTATTACTAATTATCCCTCTAAGAACAATGTTTTGACTAGTTATCTTTTTAGAACAAGGTTCTAACTTGGTATCCTTCTCGGTCGAGGTTCTTACTAATTATCCGTCTAGAACAAGGTTCCCACTAGTTATTTTTCTCGGATATGATTCTTACTAATTATCCCTCTAGAACAGGGTTCTCATTAGTTATCCTTATAGAAGAAGGTTCTCACTTGTTAACCTTCTCGGACAAGGTTATTACTATTTCCCCGTCTAAAACAAGATTCTCACTAGTTATCTTTCTCGGACAAGATTCTTACTAATTATCCCTCTAGAACAAGGTTTTCACTAGTTATCCTTTTAGAACAAGGTTCTCACTTAGGTATCCTTCTCGGTCAAGGTTCTTACTAATTATCCGTCTAGAACAAGGTTCCCACTAGTTATCTTTCTCGAGACAAGATTCTTACTAATTATCCCTCTAGAACAGGGTTCTCATTAGTTATCCTTATAGAAGAAGGTTCTCACTAGTTATCCTTCTCGGACAAGGTTATTACTAATTCCCCGTCTAAAACAAGATTCTCACTAGTTATCTTTCTACAATATTCTTACTAATTATCCCTCTAGAATAAGGTTATTACTAATTATTCCTCTAGAACATGGTTTTCAGTAGCTATCCTTTTAGAACAAGGTTCTCCCTAGTTATCCTTCTCCGTCAAGGTTCTTATTAATTATCCGTCTAGAATAAGGTTCTACTAGTTATCTTTCTCGGACAAGATTCTTACTAATTATCCCTCTAGAAAAACGTTCCCACTAGTTATCCTTTTAGAACAATGTTCTCAATAGTTATCCTCCTCGGACAAGGTTATTACTAATTATCCATCTAGAACAAGGTTCTCACTAGTTATCTTTCTCGGACAAGATTCTTACTAATTATCTCTCTAGAATAATAAGGTTATTACTAATTATCCCTCTAGAACAAAGTTTTCATTAGTTATCCTTTTAGAACAAGGTTCTCACTAGTTATCCTTCTCGGTCAAGGTTCTTACTAATTATCCATCTAGAACAAGGTTCCCACTAGTTATCTTTTTCGGACAAGATTCTTAATAATTATCCCTCTCGAACAAGGTTCTCACTAGTTATCCTTCCAGAACAAGGTTCTCACTAGTTATCCTTCTCGGACAAGGTTATTACTAATTACCCGTCTAGAACAAGGTTCTCACTAGTTATCTTTCTCGGATAAGAATCTTACTAATTATCCCTCTAGAATAAGGTTATTACTAATTATCCCTCTAGAACAAGGTTTTGACTAGTTATCATTTTAGATCAAAGTTCTGACGAGGTATCAGACTGTGTCGATCTTGTTACTAATTATATCTCTAAAACAAGATTCCCACTAGTTATCTTTCTCGGACAGGATTCTTACTAATTATCCCTCTAGAACAGGGTTCTCATTAGTTATTCTTATAGAAGAAGGTTCTCACTAGTTATCCTTCTCCGACAAGGTTATTACTAATTCCCCGTCTAAAACAAGATTCTCACTAGTTATCTTTCTCGGACAAGATTCTTACTAATTATCCCTCTAGAATAAGGTTATTACAAATTATCCATCTAGAACATGGTTTTCACCAGTTATCCTTTTAGAACAAGGTTCTCACAAGTTATCCTTCTCGGTCAAGGTTCTTACTAATTATCCATCTAGAACAAGGTTCCCACTAGTTATCTTTTTCGGACAAGATTCTTAATAATTATCCCTCTAGAACAAAGTTCTCACTAGTTATCCTTCCAGAACAAGGTTCTCACTAGTTATCCTTCTCAGACAAGGTTATTACTAATTACCCGTCTAAAACAAGGTCTCACTTCAGTTATCTTTCTCGGAAAAGATTCTTACTAATTATCCCTCTAGAATAAGGTTATTACTAATTATCCCTCTAGAACAAGGTTTTCACTAGTTATCTTTTTAGAACAAGGTTCTAACTAGGTATCCTTCTCGGTCAAGGTTCTTACTAATTATCCGTCTAGAACAAGGTTCCCACTAGTTATCTTTCTCGGACAAGATTCTTACTAATTATCCCTCTGAAACAGGGTTCTCATTAGTTATCCTTATAGAAGAAGGTTCTCACTAGTTATCCTTCTCGGACAAGGTTATTACTAATTCCCCGTCTAAAAACAAGATTCTCACTAGTTATCTTTCTCGGACAATATTCTTACTAATTATCCCTCTAGAATAAGGTTATTACTAATTATTCCTCTAGAACATGGTTTTCAGTAGCTATCCTTTCAGAACAAGGTTCTCCCATGTTATCCTACTCCGTCAAGGTTCTTATTAATTATCAACGTCTAGAATAAGGTTCTCACTTTAGTTATCTTTCTCGGACAAGATTCTTACTAATTATCCCTCTAGAAAAAGGTTCTCACTAGTTATCCTTTTAGAACAATGTTATCAATAGTTATCCTCCTCGGACAAGGTTATTACTAATTATCCGTCTAGAACAAGGTTCTCACTAGTTATCTTTCTCGGACAAGATTCTTACTAATTATCTCTCTAGAATAATAAGGTTATTACTAATTATTCCTCTAGAACAAGGTTTTGACTAGTTATCTTTTTAGAACAAGGTTCTAACTAGTTATCCTTCTCGGTCAAGGTTCTTACAAATTATCCGTCTAGAACAAGGTTCCCACTAGTTATCTTTCTCGGACAAGATTCTTACTAATTATCCCTCTAGAACAGGGTTCTCATTAGTTATCCTTATAGAAGAAGGTTCTCACTTAGTTATCCTTCTCGGACAAGGTTATTACTAATTCCCCGTCTAAAACAAGATTCTCACTAGTTATCTTTCTCGGACAAGATTCTTACTAATTATCCCTCTAGAATAAGGTTATTACAAATTATCCATCTAGAACATGGTTTTCACTAGTTATCCTTTTAGAACAAGGTTCTCACCAGTTATCCTTCTCGGTCAAGGTTCTTACTAATTATCCATCTAGAACAAGGTTCCCACTAGTTATCTTTTTCGGACAAGATTCTTAATAATTATCGATCTAAAACAAGTTTCTTACTAGTTATCCTTCCAGAACAAGGTTCTCACTAGTTATCCTTCTCGGACAAGGTTATTACCAATTACCCGTCTAAAACAAGGTTCTCACTAGTTATCTTTCTCGGATAAGATTCTTACTAATTATCCCTCTAGAATAAGGTTATTACTAATTATCCCTCTAGAACAAGATTTTGACTAGTTATCATTTTAGAACAAGGTTCTAACTAGGTATCCTTCTCGGTCAAGGTTCTTACTAATTATCCGTCTAGAACAAGGTTCCCACTAGTTATCTTTCTCGAACAAGATTCTTACTAATTATCCCTCTAGAACAGGGTTCTCATTAGTTATCCTTATAGAAGAAGGTTCTCACTAGTTATTCTTCTCGGACATGGTTATTACTAATTCCCCGTCTAAAACAAGATTCTCACTAGTTATCTTTCTCGGACAATATTCTTACTAATTATCCCTCTAGAATAAGGTTATTACTAATTATTCCTCTAGAACATGGTTTTCAGTAGCTATCCTTTTAGAACAAGGTTCTCCCTAGTTATCCTTCTCCGTCAAGGTTCTTATTAATTATCCGTCTAGAATAAGGTTCTACTAGTTATCTTTCTCGGACAAGATTCTTACTAATTATCCCTCTAGAAAAAGGTTCTCACTAGTTATCCTTTTAGAACAATGTTCTCAATAGTTATCCTCCTCGGACAAGGTTATTACTATCCGTCTAGAACAAGGTTCTCACTAGTTATCTTTCTCGGACAAGATTCTTACTAATTATCTCTCTAGAATAATAAGGTTATTACTAATTATCCCTCTAGAACAAGGTTTTGACTAGTTATCTTTTTAGAACAAGGTTCTAACTAGTTATCCTTCTCGGTCAAGGTTCTTACTAATTATCCGTCCAGAACAAGGTTCCTACTAGTTATCTTTCTCGGACAAGATTCTTAATAATTATCCCTCTAGAACAAGGTTCTCACTAGTTATCCTTCTAGAACAAGGTTCTCACTAGTTATCCTTCTCGGACAAGGTTATTACTAATTACCCGTCTAAAACAAGGTTCTCACTAGTTATCTTCCTCGGACAAGATTCTTACTAATTATCCCTCTAGAATAAGGTTATTACTAATTATCCCTCTAGAACAATGTTTTGACTAGTTATCTTTTTAGAACAAGGTTCTAACTTGGTATCCTTCTCGGTCAAGGTTCTTACTAATTATCCGTCTAGAACAAGGTTCCCACTAGTTATTTTTCTCGGATATGATTCTTACTAATTATCCCTCTAGAACAGGGTTCTCATTAGTTATCCTTATAGAAGAAGGTTCTCACTTGTTAACCTTCTCGGACAAGGTTATTACTATTTCCCGTCTAAAACAAGATTCTCACTAGTTATCTTTCTCGGACAAGATTCTTACTAATTATCCCTCTAGAACAAGGTTTTCACTAGTTATCCTTTTAGAACAAGGTTCTCACTAGGTATCCTTCTCGGTCAAGGTTCTTACTAATTATCCGTCTAGAACAAGGTTCCCACTAGTTATCTTTCTCGGACAAGATTCTTACTAATTATCCTCTAGAACAGGGTTCTCATTAGTTATCCTTATAGAAGAAGGTTCTCACTAGTTATCCTTCTCGGACAAGGTTATTACTAATTCCCGTCTAAAACAAGATTCTCACTAGTTATCTTTCTCGGACAATATTCTTACTAATTATCCCTCTAGAATAAGGTTATTACTAATTATTCCTCTAGAACATGGTTTTCAGTAGCTATCCTTTTAGAACAAGGTTCTCCCTAGTTATCCTTCTCCGTCAAGGTTCTTATTAATTATCCGTCTAGAATAAGGTTCTACTAGTTATCTTTCTCGGACAAGATTCTTACTAATTATCCCTCTAGAAAAACGTTCCCACTAGTTATCCTTTTAGAACAATGTTCTCAATAGTTATCCTCCTCGGACAAGGTTATTACTAATTATCCATCTAGAACAAGGTTCTCACTAGTTATCTTTCTCGGACAAGATTCTTACTAATTATCTCTCTAGAATAATAAGGTTATTACTAATTATCCCTCTAGAACAAAGTTTTCATTAGTTATCCTTTTAGAACAAGGTTCTCACTAGTTATCCTTCTCGGTCAAGGTTCTTACTAATTATCCATCTAGAACAAGGTTCCCACTAGTTATCTTTTTCGGACAAGATTCTTAATAATTATCCCTCTCGAACAAGGTTCTCACTAGTTATCCTTCCAGAACAAGGTTCTCACTAGTTATCCTTCTCGGACAAGGTTATTACTAATTACCCGTCTAGAACAAGGTTCTCACTAGTTATCTTTCTCGGATAAGAATCTTACTAATTATCCCTCTAGAATAAGGTTATTACTAATTATCCCTCTAGAACAAGGTTTTGACTAGTTATCATTTTAGAACAAGGTTCTAACTAGGTATCCGTCTCGGTCAAGGTTCTTACTAATTATCCGTCTAGAACAAGGTACCCACTAGTTATCTTTCTCGGACAGGATTCTTACTAATTATCCCTCTAGAACAGGGTTCTCATTAGTTATTCTTATAGAAGAAGGTTCTCACTAGTTATCCTTCTCCGACAAGGTTATTACTAATTCCCCGTCTAAAACAAGATTCTCACTAGTTATCTTTCTCGGACAAGATTCTTACTAATTATCCCTCTAGAATAAGGTTGTTACAAATTATCCATCTAGAACATGGTTTTCACCAGTTATCCTTTTAGAACAAGGTTCTCACAAGTTATCTTTCTCGGTCAAGGTTCTTACTAATTATCCATCTAGAACAAGGTTCCCACTAGTTATCTTTTTCGGACAAGATTCTTAATAATTATCCCTCTAGAACAAAGTTCTCACTAGTTATCCTTCCAGACAGAACAAGGTTCTCACTAGTTATCCTTCTCAGACAAGGTTATTACTAATTACCCGTCTAAAACAAGGTCTCACTAGTTATCTTTCTCGGAAAAGATTCTTACTAATTATCCCTCTAGAATAAGGTTATTACTAATTATCCCTCTAGAACAAGGTTTTGACTAGTTATCTTTTTAGAACAAGGTTCTAACTAGGTATCCTTCTCGGTCAAGGTTCTTACTAATTATCCGTCTAGAACAAGGTTCCCACTAGTTATCTTTCTCGGACAAGATTCTTACTAATTATCCCTCTAGAACAGGGTTCTCATTAGTTATCCTTATAGAAGAAGGTTCTCACTAGTTATCCTTCTCGGACAAGGTTATTACTAATTCCCCGTCTAAAACAAGATTCTCACTAGTTATCTTTCTCGGACAATATTCTTACTAATTATCCCTCTAGAATAAGGTTATTACTAATTATTCCTCTAGAACATGGTTTTCAGTAGCTATTCTTTCAGAACAAGGTTCTCCCATGTTATCCTTCTCCGTCAAGGTTCTTATTAATTATCCGTCTAGAATAAGGTTCTCACTAGTTATCTTTCTCGGACAAGATTCTTACTAATTATCCCTCTAGAAAAAGGTTCTCACTAGTTATCCTTCCAGAACAAGGTTCTCACTAGTTATCCTTCCAGAACAAGATTCTCACTAGTTATCTTTCTCGGACAAGATTCTTACTAATTATCCCTCTAGAATAAGGTTATTACAAATTATCCATCTAGAACATGGTTTTCACTAGTTATCCTTTTAGAACAAGGTTCTCACCAGTTATCCTTCTCGGTCAAGGTTCTTACTAATTATCCATCTAGAACAAGGTTCCCACTAGTTATCTTTTTCGGACAAGATTCTTAATAATTATCCCTCTAGAACAAGGTTCTCACTAGTTATCCTTCCAGAACAAGGTTCTCACTAGTTATCCTTCTCGGACAAGGTTATTACCAATTACCCGTCTAAAACAAGGTTCTCACTAGTTATCTTTCTCGGATAAGATTCTTACTAATTATCCCTCTAGAATAAGGTTATTACTAATTATCCCTCTAGAACAAGATTTTGACTAGTTATCATTTTAGAACAAGGTTCTAACTAGGTATCCTTCTCGGTCAAGGTTCTTACTAATTATCCGTCTAGAACAAGGTTCCCACTAGTTATCTTTCTCGGACAAGATTCTTACTAATTATCCCTCTAGAACAGGGTTCTCATTAGTTATCCTTATAGAAGAAGGTTCTCACTAGTTATCCTTCTCGGACATGGTTATTACTAATTCCCCGTCTAAAACAAGATTCTCACTAGTTATCTTTCTCGGACAATATTCTTACTAATTATCCCTCTAGAATAAGGTTATTACTAATTATTCCTCTAGAACATGGTTTTCAGTAGCTATCCTTTTAGAACAAGGTTCTCCCTAGTTATCCTTCTCCGTCAAGGTTCTTATTAATTATCCGTCTAGAATAAGGTTCTACTAGTTATCTTTCTCGGACAAGATTCTTACTAATTATCCCTCTAGAAAAAGGTTCTCACTAGTTATCCTTTTAGAACAATGTTCTCAATAGTTATCCTCCTCGGACAAGGTTATTACTATCCGTCTAGAACAAGGTTCTCACTAGTTATCTTTCTCGGACAAGATTCTTACTAATTATCTCTCTAGAATAATAAGGTTATTACTAATTATCCCTCTAGAACAAGGTTTTGACTAGTTATCTTTTTAGAACAAGGTTCTAACTAGTTATCCTTCTCGGACAAGATTCTTAATAATTATCCCTCTAGAACAAGGTTCTCACTAGTTATCCTTCTAGAACAAGGTTCTCACTAGTTATCCTTCTCGGACAAGGTTATTACTAATTACCCGTCTAAAACAAGGTTCTCACTAGTTATCTTCCTCGGACAAGATTCTTACTAATTATCCCTCTAGAATAAGGTTATTACTAATTATCCCTCTAGAACAATGTTTTGACTAGTTTTCTATTTAGAACAAGGTTCTAACTTGGTATCCTTCTCGGTCAAGGTTCTTACTAATTATCCGTCTAGAACAAGGTTCCCACTAGTTATTTTTCTCGAATATGATTCTTACTAATTATCCCTCTAGAACAGGGTTCTCATTAGTTATCCTTATAGAAGAAGGTTCTCACTTGTTAACCTTCTCGGACAAGGTTATTACTATTTCCCCGTCTAAAACAAGATTCTCACTAGTTATCTTTCTCGGACAAGATTCTTACTAATTATCCCTCTAGAACAAGGTTTTCACTAGTTATCCTTTTAGAACAAGGTTCTCACTAGGTATCCTTCTCGGTCAAGGTTCTTACTAATTATCCGTCTAGAACAAGGTTCCCACTAGTTATCTTTCTCGGACAAGATTCTTACTAATTATCCCTCTAGAACAGGGTTCTCATTAGTTATCCTTATAGAAGAAGGTTCTCACTAGTTATCCTTCTCGGACAAGGTTATTACTAATTCCCCGTCTAAAACAAGATTCTCACTAGTTATCTTTCTCGGACAATATTCTTACTAATTATCCCTCTAGAATAAGGTTATTACTAATTATTCCTCTAGAACATGGTTTTCAGTAGCTATCCTTTTAGAACAAGGTTCTCCCTAGTTATCCTTCTCCGTCAAGGTTCTTATTAACTATCCGTCTAGAATAAGGTTCTACTAGTTATCTTTCTCGGACAAGATTCTTACTAATTATCCCTCTAGAAAAACGTTCCCACTAGTTATCCTTTTAGAACAATGTTCTCAATAGTTATCCTCCTCGGACAAGGTTATTACTAATTATCCATCTAGAACAAGGTTCTCACTAGTTATCTTTCTCGGACAAGATTCTTACTAATTATCTCTCTAGAATAATAAGGTTATTACTAATTATCCCTCTAGAACAAAGTTTTCATTAGTTATCCTTTTAGAACAAGGTTCTCACTAGTTATCCTTCTCGGTCAAGGTTCTTACTAATTATCCATCTAGAACAAGGTTCCCACTAGTTATCTTTTTCGGACAAGATTCTTAATAATTATCCCTCTCGAACAAGGTTCTCACTAGTTATCCTTCCAGAACAAGGTTCTCACTAGTTATCCTTCTCGGACAAGGTTATTACTAATTACCCGTCTAGAACAAGGTTCTCACTAGTTATCTTTCTCGGATAAGAATCTTACTAATTATCCCTCTAGAATAAGGTTATTACTAATTATCCCTCTAGAACAAGGTTTTGACTAGTTATCATTTTAGAACAAGGTTCTAACTAGGTATCCGTCTCGGTCAAGGTTCTTACTAATTATCCGTCTAGAACAAGGTTCCCACTAGTTATCTTTCTCGGACAGGATTCTTACTAATTATCCCTCTAGAACAGGGTTCTCATTAGTTATTCTTATAGAAGAAGGTTCTCACTAGTTATCCTTCTCCGACAAGGTTATTACTAATTCCCCGTCTAAAACAAGATTCTCACTAGTTATCTTTCTCGGACAAGATTCTTACTAATTATCCCTCTAGAATAAGGTTATTACAAATTATCCATCTAGAACATGGTTTTCACCAGTTATCCTTTTAGAACAAGGTTCTCACAAGTTATCCTTCTCGGTCAAGGTTCTTACTAATTATCCATCTAGAACAAGGTTCCCACTAGTTATCTTTTTCGGACAAGATTCTTAATAATTATCCCTCTAGAACAAAGTTCTCACTAGTTATCCTTCCAGAACAAGGTTCTCACTAGTTATCCTTCTCAGACAAGGTTATTACTAATTACCCGTCTAAAACAAGGTCTCACTAGTTATCTTTCTCGGAAAAGATTCTTACTAATTATCCCTCTAGAATAAGGTTATTACTAATTATCCCTCTAGAACAAGGTTTTGACTAGTTATCTTTTTAGAACAAGGTTCTAACTAGGTATCCTTCTCGGTCAAGGTTCTTACTAATTATCCGTCTAGAACAAGGTTCCCACTAGTTATCTTTCTCGGACAAGATTCTTACTAATTATCCCTCTAGAACAGGGTTCTCATTAGTTATCCTTATAGAAGAAGGTTCTCACTAGTTATCCTTCTCGGACAAGGTTATTACTAATTCCCCGTCTAAAACAAGATTCTCACTAGTTATCTTTCTCGGACAAGATTCTTACTAATTATCCCTCTAGAATAAGGTTATTACAAATTATCCATCTAGAACATGGTTTTCACTAGTTATCCTTTTAGAACAAGGTTCTCACCAGTTATCCTTCTCGGTCAAGGTTCTTACTAATTATCCATCTAGAACAAGGTTCCCACTAGTTATCTTTTTCGGACAAGATTCTTAATAATTATCCCTCTAGAACAAGGTTCTCACTAGTTATCCTTCCAGAACAAGGTTCTCACTAGTTATCCTTCTCGGACAAGGTTATTACCAATTACCCGTCTAAAACAAGGTTCTCACTAGTTATCTTTCTCGGATAAGATTCTTACTAATTATCCCTCTAGAATAAGGTTATTACTAATTATCCCTCTAGAACAAGATTTTGACTAGTTATCATTTTAGAACAAGGTTCTAACTAGGTATCCTTCTCGGTCAAGGTTCTTACTAATTATCCGTCTAGAACAAGGTTCCCACTAGTTATCTTTCTCGGACAAGATTCTTACTAATTATCCCTCTAGAACAGGGTTCTCATTAGTTATCCTTATAGAAGAAGGTTCTCACTAGTTATCCTTCTCGGACATGGTTATTACTAATTCCCGTCTAAAACAAGATTCTCACTAGTTATCTTTCTCGGACAATATTCTTACTAATTATCCCTCTAGAATAAGGTTATTACTAATTATTCCTCTAGAACATGGTTTTCAGTAGCTATCCTTTTAGAACAAGGTTCTCCCTAGTTATCCTTCTCCGTCAAGGTTCTTATTAATTATCCGTCTAGAATAAGGTTCTACTAGTTATCTTTCTCGGACAAGATTCTTACTAATTATCCCTCTAGAAAAAGGTTCTCACTAGTTATCCTTTTAGAACAATGTTCTCAATAGTTATCCTCCTCGGACAAGGTTATTACTATCCGTCTAGAACAAGGTTCTCACTAGTTATCTTTCTCGGACAAGATTCTTACTAATTATCTCTCTAGAATAATAAGGTTATTACTAATTATCCCTCTAGAACAAGGTTTTGACTAGTTATCTTTTTAGAACAAGGTTCTAACTAGTTATCCTTCTCGGTCAAGGTTCTTACTAATTATCCGTCCAGAACAAGGTTCCTACTAGTTATCTTTCTCGGACAAGATTCTTAATAATTATCCCTCTAGAACAAGGTTCTCACTAGTTATCCTTCTAGAACAAGGTTCTCACTAGTTATCCTTCTCGGACAAGGTTATTACTAATTACCCGTCTAAAACAAGGTTCTCACTAGTTATCTTCCTCGGACAAGATTCTTACTAATTATCCCTCTAGAATAAGGTTATTACTAATTATCCCTCTAGAACAATGTTTTGACTAGTTATCTTTTTAGAACAAGGTTCTAACTTGGTATCCTTCTCGGTCAAGGTTCTTACTAATTATCCGTCTAGAACAAGGTTCCCACTAGTTATTTTTCTCGGATATGATTCTTACTAATTATCCCTCTAGAACAGGGTTCTCATTAGTTATCCTTATAGAAGAAGGTTCTCACTTGTTATCCTTCTCAGATAGGATGAGTACTATGTCGCGAACTAGTGTAGATTTCTCACTAGTTATCTTTCTCGGACAAGATTCTTACTAATTATCCCTCTAGAACAAGGTTTTCACTAGTTATCCTTTTAGAACAAGGTTCTCACTAGGTATCCTTCTCGGTCAAGGTTCTTACTAATTATCCGTCTAGAACAAGGTTCCCACTAGTTATCTTTCTCGGACAAGATTCTTACTAATTATCCCTCTAGAACAGGGTTCTCATTAGTTATCCTTATAGAAGAAGGTTCTCACTAGTTATCCTTCTCGGACAAGGTTATTACTAATTCCCCGTCTAAAACAAGATTCTCACTAGTTATCTTTCTCGGACAATATTCTTACTAATTATCCCTCTAGAATAAGGTTATTACTAATTATTCCTCTAGAACATGGTTTTCAGTAGCTATCCTTTTAGAACAAGGTTCTCCCTAGTTATCCTTCTCCGTCAAGGTTCTTATTAACTATCCGTCTAGAATAAGGTTCTACTAGTTATCTTTCTCGGACAAGATTCTTACTAATTATCCCTCTAGAAAAACGTTCCCACTAGTTATCCTTTTAGAACAATGTTCTCAATAGTTATCCTCCTCGGACAAGGTTATTACTAATTATCCATCTAGAACAAGGTTCTCACTAGTTATCTTTCTCGGACAAGATTCTTACTAATTATCTCTCTAGAATAATAAGGTTATTACTAATTATCCCTCTAGAACAAAGTTTTCATTAGTTATCCTTTTAGAACAAGGTTCTCACTAGTTATCCTTCTCGGTCAAGGTTCTTACTAATTATCCATCTAGAACAAGGTTCCCACTAGTTATCTTTTTCGGACAAGATTCTTAATAATTATCCCTCTCGAACAAGGTTCTCACTAGTTATCCTTCCAGAACAAGGTTCTCACTAGTTATCCTTCTCGGACAAGGTTATTACTAATTACCCGTCTAGAACAAGGTTCTCACTAGTTATCTTTCTCGGATAAGAATCTTACTAATTATCCCTCTAGAATAAGGTTATTACTAATTATCCCTCTAGAACAAGGTTTTGACTAGTTATCATTTTAGAACAAGGTTCTAACTAGGTATCCGTCTCGGTCAAGGTTCTTACTAATTATCCGTCTAGAACAAGGTTCCCACTAGTTATCTTTCTCGGACAGGATTCTTATAGATCATGCCTCTAGAACTGTGTTCTCATTAGTTATTCTTATAGAAGAAGGTTCTCACTAGTTATCCTTCTCCGACAAGGTTATTACTAATTCCCCGTCTAAAACAAGATTCTCACTAGTTATCTTTCTCGGACAAGATTCTTACTAATTATCCCTCTAGAATAAGGTTATTACAAATTATCCATCTAGAACATGGTTTTCACCAGTTATCCTTTTAGAACAAGGTTCTCACAAGTTATCCTTCTCGGTCAAGGTTCTTACTAATTATCCATCTAGAACAAGGTTCCCACTAGTTATCTTTTTCGGACAAGATTCTTAATAATTATCCCTCTAGAACAAAGTTCTCACTAGTTATCCTTCCAGAACAAGGTTCTCACTAGTTATCCTTCTCAGACAAGGTTATTACTAATTACCCGTCTAAAACAAGGTCTCACTAGTTATCTTTCTCGGAAAAGATTCTTACTAATTATCCCTCTAGAATAAGGTTATTACTAATTATCCCTCTAGAACAAGGTTTTGACTAGTTATCTTTTTAGAACAAGATTCTAACTAGGTATCCTTCTCGGTCAAGGTTCTTACTAATTATCCGTCTAGAACAAGGTTCCCACTAGTTATCTTTCTCGGACAAGATTCTTACTAATTATCCCTCTAGAACAGGGTTCTCATTAGTTATCCTTATAGAAGAAGGTTCTCACTAGTTATCCTTCTCGGACAAGGTTATTACTAATTCCCCGTCTAAAACAAGATTCTCACTAGTTATCTTTCTCGGACAATATTCTTACTAATTATCCCTCTAGAATAAGGTTATTACTAATTATTCCTCTAGAACATGGTTTTCAGTAGCTATCCTTTCAGAACAAGGTTCTCCCATGTTATCCTTCTCCGTCAAGGTTCTTATTAATTATCCGTCTAGAATAAGGTTCTCACTAGTTATCACTAGTTATCCTTTTAGAACAATGTTATCAATAGTTATCCTCCTCGGACAAGGTTATTACTAATTATCCGTCTAGAACAAGGTTCTCACTAGTTATCTTTCTCGGACAAGATTCTTACTAATTATCTCTCTAGAATAATAAGGTTATTACTAATTATTCCTCTAGAACAAGGTTTTGACTAGTTATCTTTTTAGAACAAGGTTCTAACTAGTTATCCTTCTCGGTCAAGGTTCTTACAAATTATCCGTCTAGAACAAGGTTCCCACTAGTTATCTTTCTCGGACAAGATTCTTACTAATTATCCCTCTAGAACAGGGTTCTCATTAGTTATCCTTATAGAAGAAGGTTCTCACTAGTTATCCTTCTCGGACAAGGTTATTACTAATTCCCCGTCTAAAACAAGATTCTCACTAGTTATCTTTCTCGGACAAGATTCTTACTAATTATCCCTCTAGAATAAGGTTATTACAAATTATCCATCTAGAACATGGTTTTCACTAGTTATCCTTTTAGAACAAGGTTCTCACCAGTTATCCTTCTCGGTCAAGGTTCTTACTAATTATCCATCTAGAACAAGGTTCCCACTAGTTATCTTTTTCGGACAAGATTCTTAATAATTATCCCTCTAGAACAAGGTTCTCACTAGTTATCCTTCCAGAACAAGGTTCTCACTAGTTATCCTTCTCGGACAAGGTTATTACCAATTACCCGTCTAAAACAAGGTTCTCACTAGTTATCTTTCTCGGATAAGATTCTTACTAATTATCCCTCTAGAATAAGGTTATTACTAATTATCCCTCTAGAACAAGATTTTGACTAGTTATCATTTTAGAACAAGGTTCTAACTAGGTATCCTTCTCGGTCAAGGTTCTTACTAATTATCCGTCTAGAACAAGGTTCCCACTAGTTATCTTTCTCGGACAAGATTCTTACTAATTATCCCTCTAGAACAGGGTTTTCATTAGTTATCCTTATAGAAGAAGGTTCTCACTAGTTATCCTTCTCGGACATGGTTATTACTAATTCCCCGTCTAAAACAAGATTCTCACTAGTTATCTTTCTCGGACAATATTCTTACTAATTATCCCTCTAGAATAAGGTTATTACTAATTATTCCTCTAGAACATGGTTTTCAGTAGCTATCCTTTTAGAACAAGGTTCTCCCTAGTTATCCTTCTCCGTCAAGGTTCTTATTAATTATCCGTCTAGAATAAGGTTCTACTAGTTATCTTTCTCGGACAAGATTCTTACTAATTATCCCTCTAGAAAAAGGTTCTCACTAGTTATCCTTTTAGAACAATGTTCTCAATAGTTATCCTCCTCGGACAAGGTTATTACTATCCGTCTAGAACAAGGTTCTCACTAGTTATCTTTCTCGGACAAGATTCTTACTAATTATCTCTCTAGAATAATAAGGTTATTACTAATTATCCCTCTAGAACAAGGTTTTGACTAGTTATCTTTTTAGAACAAGGTTCTAACTAGTTATCCTTCTCGGTCAAGGTTCTTACTAATTATCCGTCCAGAACAAGGTTCCTACTAGTTATCTTTCTCGGACAAGATTCTTAATAATTATCCCTCTAGAACAAGGTTCTCACTAGTTATCCTTCTAGAACAAGGTTCTCACTAGTTATCCTTCTCGGACAAGGTTATTACTAATTACCCGTCTAAAACAAGGTTCTCACTAGTTATCTTCCTCGGACAAGATTCTTACTAATTATCCCTCTAGAATAAGGTTATTACTAATTATCCCTCTAGAACAATGTTTTGACTAGTTATCTTTTTAGAACAAGGTTCTAACTTGGTATCCTTCTCAGTCAAGGTTCTTACTAATTATCCGTCTAGAACAAGGTTCCCACTAGTTATTTTTCTCGGATATGATTCTTACTAATTATCCCTCTAGAACAGGGTTCTCATTAGTTATCCTTATAGAAGAAGGTTCTCACTTGTTAACCTTCTCGGACAAGGTTATTACTATTTCCCCGTCTAAAACAAGATTCTCACTAGTTATCTTTCTCGGACAAGATTCTTACTAATTATCCCTCTAGAACAAGGTTTTCACTAGTTATCCTTTTAGAACAAGGTTCTCACTAGGTATCCTTCTCGGTCAAGGTTCTTACTAATTATCCGTCTAGAACAAGGTTCCCACTAGTTATCTTTCTCGGACAAGATTCTTACTAATTATCCCTCTAGAACAGGGTTCTCATTAGTTATCCTTATAGAAGAAGGTTCTCACTAGTTATCCTTCTCGGACAAGGTTATTACTAATTCCCCGTCTAAAACAAGATTCTCACTAGTTATCTTTCTCGGACAATATTCTTACTAATTATCCCTCTAGAATAAGGTTATTACTAATTATTCCTCTAGAACATGGGTTTCAGTAGCTATCCTTTTAGAACAAGGTTCTCCCTAGTTATCCTTCTCCGTCAAGGTTCTTATTAATTATCCGTCTAGAATAAGGTTCTACTAGTTATCTTTCTCGGACAAGATTCTTACTAATTATCCCTCTAGAAAAACGTTCTCACTAGTTATCCTTTTAGAACAATGTTCTCAATAGTTATCCTCCTCGGACAAGGTTATTACTAATTATCCATCTAGAACAAGGTTCTCACTAGTTATCTTTCTCGGACAAGATTCTTACTAATTATCTCTCTAGAATAATAAGGTTATTACTAATTATCCCTCTAGAACAAAGTTTTCATTAGTTATCCTTTTAGAACAAGGTTCTCACTAGTTATCCTTCTCGGTCAAGGTTCTTACTAATTATCCATCTAGAACAAGGT
The DNA here is from genome assembly GCA_026770425.1 of Boechera divaricarpa. Classification (NCBI taxonomy): domain Eukaryota; kingdom Viridiplantae; phylum Streptophyta; class Magnoliopsida; order Brassicales; family Brassicaceae; genus Boechera; species Boechera divaricarpa. The sequence continues at coordinate 20,188 of JAMKOQ010000649.1, forward strand.
TCCCACTAGTTATCTTTTTCGGACAAGATTCTTAATAATTATCCCTCTCGAACAAGGTTCTCACTAGTTATCCTTCCAGAACAAGGTTCTCACTAGTTATCCTTCTCGGACAAGGTTATTACTAATTACCCGTCTAGAACAAGGTTCTCACTAGTTATCTTTCTCGGATAAGAATCTTACTAATTATCCCTCTAGAATAAGGTTATTACTAATTATCCCTCTAGAACAAGGTTTTGACTAGTTATCATTTTAGAACAAGGTTCTAACTAGGTATCCGTCTCGGTCAAGGTTCTTACTAATTATCCGTCTAGAACAAGGTTCCCACTAGTTATCTTTCTCGGACTGGATTCTTACTAATTATCCCTCTAGAACAGGGTTCTCATTAGTTATTCTTATAGAAGAAGGTTCTCACTAGTTATCCTTCTCCGACAAGGTTATTACTAATTCCCCGTCTAAAACAAGATTCTCACTAGTTATCTTTCTCGGACAAGATTCTTACTAATTATCCCTCTAGAATAAGGTTATTACAAATTATCCATCTAGAACATAGTTTTCACCACTTATCCTTTTAGAACAAGGTTCTCACAAGTTATCCTTCTCGGTCAAGGTTCTTACTAATTATCCATCTAGAACAAGGTTCCCACTAGTTATCTTTTTCGGACAAGATTCTTAATAATTATCCCTCTAGAACAAAGTTCTCACTAGTTATCCTTCCAGAACATGGTTCTCGCTAGTTATCCTTCTCAGACAAGGTTATTACTAAGTACCCGTCTAAAACAAGGTCTCACTAGTTATCTTTCTCGGAAAAGATTCTTACTAATTATCCCTCTAGAATAAGGTTATTACTAATTATCCCTCTAGAACAAGGTTTTGACTAGTTATCTTTTTAGAACAAGGTTCTAACTAGGTATCCTTCTCGGTCAAGGTTCTTACTAATTATCCGTCTAGAACAAGGTTCCCACTACTTATCTTTCTCGGACAAGATTCTTACTAATTATCCCTCTAGAACAGGGTTCTCATTAGTTATCCTTATAGAAGAAGGTTCTCACTAGTTATCCTTCTCGGACAAGGTTATTACTAATTCCCCGTCTAAAACAAGATTCTCACTAGTTATCTTACTCGGACAATATTCTTACTAATTATCCCTCTAGAATAAGCTTATTACTAATTATTCCTCTAGAACATGGTTTTCAGTAGCTATCCTTTTAGAACAAGGTTCTCCCTAGTTATCCTTCTCCGTCAAGGTTCTTATTAATTATCCGTCTAGAATAAGGTTCTACTAGTTATCTTTCTCGGACAAGATTCTTACTAATTATCCCTCTAGAAAAACGTTCTCACTAGTTATCCTTTTAGAACAATGTTCTCAATAGTTATCCTCCTCGGACAAGGTTATTACTAATTATCCATCTAGAACAAGGTTCTCACTAGTTATCTTTTTCGGACAAGATTCTTACTAATTATCTCTCTAGAATAATAATGTTATTACTAATTATCCCTCTAGAACAAAGTTTTTATTAGTTATCCTTTTAGAACAAGGTTCTCACTAGTTATCCTTCTCGGTCAAGGTTCTTACTAATTATCCGTCTAGAACAAGGTTCCCACTAGTTATCTTTTTCGGACAAGATTCTTAATAATTATCCCTCTCGAACAAGGTTCTCACTAGTTATCCTTCCAGAACAAGGTTCTCACTAGTTATCCTTCTCGGACAAGGTTATTACTAATTACCCGTCTACAACAAGGTTCTCACTAGTTATCTTTCTCGGATAAGAATCTTACTAATTATCCCTCTAGAATAAGGTTATTACTAATTATCCCTCTAGAACAAGGTTTTGACTAGTTATCATTTTAGAACAAGGTTCTAACTAGGTATCCGTCTCGGTCAAGGTTCTTACTAATTATCCGTCTAGAACAAGGTTCACACTAGTTATCTTTCTCGGACAGGATTCTTACTAATTATCCCTCTAGAACAGGGTTCTCATTAGTTATTCTTATAGAAGAAGGTTCTCACTAGTTATCCTTCTCCGACAAGGTTATTACTAATTCCTCGTCTAAAACAAGATTCTCACTAGTTATCTTTCTCGGACAATATTCTTACTAATTATCCCTCTAGAATAAGGTTATTACTAATTATTCCTCTAGAACATGGTTTTCAGTAGCTATCCTTTCAGAACAAGGTTCTCCCATGTTATCCTTCTCCGTCAAGGTTCTTATTAATTATCCGTCTAGAATAAGGTTCTCACTAGTTATCTTTCTCGGACAAGATTCTTACTAATTATCCCTCTAGAAAAAGGTTCTCACTAGTTATCCTTTTAGAACAATGTTATCAATAGTTATCCTCCTCGGACAAGGTTATTACTAATTATCCGTCTAGAACAAGGTTCTCACTAGTTATCTTTCTCGGACAAGATTCTTACTAATTATCTCTCTAGAATAATAAGGTTATTACTAATTATTCCTCTAGAACAAGGTTTTGACTAGTTATCTTTTTAGAACAAGGTTCTAACTAGTTATCCTTCTCGGTCAAGGTTCTTACAAATTATCCGTCTAGAACAAGGTTCCCACTAGTTATCTTTCTCGGACAAGATTCTTACTAATTATCCCTCTAGAACAGGGTTCTCATTAGTTATCCTTATAGAAGAAGGTTCTCACTAGTTATCCTTCTCGGACAAGGTTATTACTAATTCCCCGTCTAAAACAAGATTCTCACTAGTTTTCTTTCTCGGACAAGATTCTTACTAATTATCCCTCTAGAATAAGGTTATTACAAATTATCCATCTAAAACATGGTTTTCACTAGTTATCCTTTTAGAACAAGGTTCTCACCAGTTATCCTTCTCGGTCAAGGTTCTTACTAATTATCCATCTAGAACAAGGTTCCCACTAGTTATCTTTTTCGGACAAGATTCTTAATAATTATCCCTCTAGAACAAGGTTCTCACTAGTTATCCTTCCAGAACAAGGTTCTCACTAGTTATCCTTCTCGGACAAGGATATTACCAATTACCCGTCTAAAACAAGGTTCTCACTAGTTATCTTTCTCGGATAAGATTCTTACTAATTATCCCTCTAGAATAAGGTTATTACTAATTATCCCTCTAGAACAAGATTTTGACTAGTTATCATTTTAGAACAAGGTTCTAACTAGGTATCCTTCTCGGTCAAGGTTCTTACTAATTATCCGTCTAGAACAAGGTTCCCACTAGTTATCTTTCTCGGACAAGATTCTTACTAATTATCCCTCTAGAACAGGGTTCTCATTAGTTATTCTTATAGAAGAAGGTTCTCACTAGTTATCCTTCTCGGACATGGTTATTACTAATTCCCCGTCTAAAACAAGATTCTCACTAGTTATCTTTCTCGGACAATATTCTTACTAATTATCCCTCTAGAATAAGGTTATTACTAATTATTCCTCTAGAACATGGTTTTCAGTAGCTATCCTTTTAGAACAAGGTTCTCCCTAGTTATCCTTCTCCGTCAAGGTTCTTATTAATTATCCGTCTAGAATAAGGTTCTACTAGTTATCTTTCTCGGACAAGATTCTTACTAATTATCCCTCTAGAAAAAGGTTCTCACTAGTTATCCTTTTAGAACAATGTTCTCAATAGTTATCCTCCTCGGACAAGGTTATTACTATCCGTCTAGAACAAGGTTCTCACTAGTTATCTTTCTCGGACAAGATTCTTACTAATTATCTCTCTAGAATAATAAGGTTATTACTAATTATCCCTCTAGAACAAGGTTTTGACTAGTTATCTTTTTAGAACAAGGTTCTAACTAGTTATCCTTCTCGGTCAAGGTTCTTACTAATTATCCGTCCAGAACAAGGTTCCTACTAGTTATCTTTCTCGGACAAGATTCTTAATAATTATCCCTCTAGAACAAGGTTCTCACTAGTTATCCTTCTAGAACAAGGTTCTCACTAGTTATCCTTCTCGGACAAGGTTATTACTAATTACCCGTCTAAAACAAGGTTCTCACTAGTTATCTTCCTCGGACAAGATTCTTACTAATTATCCCTCTAGAATAAGGTTATTACTAATTATCCCTCTAGAACAATGTTTTGACTAGTTATCTTTTTAGAACAAGGTTCTAACTTGGTATCCTTCTCAGTCAAGGTTCTTACTAATTATCCGTCTAGAACAAGGTTCCCACTAGTTATTTTTCTCGGATATGATTCTTACTAATTATCCCTCTAGAACAGGGTTCTCATTAGTTATCCTTATAGAAGAAGGTTCACACTGGTTAACCTTCGCGTAGAAGAATATTACAGATTCCCGTTCTAGAACAAGAATCTCACTAGTTATCTTTCTCGGACAAGATTCTTACTAATTATCCCTCTAGAACAAGGTTTTCACTAGTTATCCTTTTAGAACAAGGTTCTCACTAGGTATCCTTCTCGGTCAAGGTTCTTACTAATTATCCGTCTAGAACAAGGTTCCCACTAGTTATCTTTCTCGGACAAGATTCTTACTAATTATCCCTCTAGAACAGGGTTCTCATTAGTTATCCTTATAGAAGAAGGTTCTCACTAGTTATCCTTCTCGGACAAGGTTATTACTAATTCCCCGTCTAAAACAAGATTCTCACTAGTTATCTTTCTCGGACAATATTCTTACTAATTATCCCCTAGAATAAGGTTATTACTAATTATTCCTCTAGAACATGGTTTTCAGTAGCTATCCTTTTAGAACAAGGTTCTCCCTAGTTATCCTTCTCCGTCAAGGTTCTTATTAATTATCCGTCTAGAATAAGGTTCTACTAGTTATCTTTCTCGGACAAGATTCTTACTAATTATCCCTCTAGAAAAACGTTCTCACTAGTTATCCTTTTAGAACAATGTTCTCAATAGTTATCCTCCTCGGACAAGGTTATTACTAATTATCCATCTAGAACAAGGTTCTCACTAGTTATCTTTCTCGGACAAGATTCTTACTAATTATCTCTCTAGAATAATAAGGTTATTACTAATTATCCCTCTAGAACAAAGTTTTCATTAGTTATCCTTTTAGAACAAGGTTCTCACTAGTTATCCTTCTCGGTCAAGGTTCTTACTAATTATCCATCTAGAACAAGGTTCCCACTAGTTATCTTTTTCGGACAAGATTCTTAATAATTATCCCTCTCGAACAAGGTTCTCACTAGTTATCCTTCCAGAACAAGGTTCTCACTAGTTATCCTTCTCGGACAAGGTTATTACTAATTACCCGTCTAGAACAAGGTTCTCACTAGTTATCTTTCTCGGATAAGAATCTTACTAATTATCCCTCTAGAATAAGGTTATTACTAATTATCCCTCTAGAACAAGGTTTTGACTAGTTATCATTTTAGAACAAGGTTCTAACTAGGTATCCGTCTCGGTCAAGGTTCTTACTAATTATCCGTCTAGAACAAGGTTCCCACTAGTTATCTTTCTCGGACTGGATTCTTACTAATTATCCCTCTAGAACAGGGTTCTCATTAGTTATTCTTATAGAAGAAGGTTCTCACTAGTTATCCTTCTCCGACAAGGTTATTACTAATTCCCCGTCTAAAACAAGATTCTCACTAGTTATCTTTCTCGGACAAGATTCTTACTAATTATCCCTCTAGAATAAGGTTATTACAAATTATCCATCTAGAACATGGTTTTCACCAGTTATCCTTTTAGAACAAGGTTCTCACAAGTTATCCTTCTCGGTCAAGGTTCTTACTAATTATCCATCTAGAACAAGGTTCCCACTAGTTATCTTTTTCGGACAAGATTCTTAATAATTATCCCTCTAGAACAAAGTTCTCACTAGTTATCCTTCCAGAACAAGGTTCTCACTAGTTATCCTTCTCAGACAATGTTATTACTAATTACCCGTCTAAAACAAGGTCTCACTAGTTATCTTTCTCGGAAAAGATTCTTACTAATTATCCCTCTAGAATAAGGTTATTACTAATTATCCCTCTAGAACAAGGTTTTGACTAGTTATCTTTTTAGAACAAGGTTCTAACTAGGTATCCTTCTCGGTCAAGGTTCTTACTAATTATCCGTCTAGAACAAGGTTCCCACTAGTTATCTTTCTCGGACAAGATTCTTACTAATTATCCCTCTAGAACAGGGTTCTCATTAGTTATCCTTATAGAAGAAGGTTCTCACTAGTTATCCTTCTCGGACAAGGTTATTACTAATTCCCCGTCTAAAACAAGATTCTCACTAGTTATCTTTCTCGGACAATATTCTTACTAATTATCCCTCTAGAATAAGGTTATTACTAATTATTCCTCTAGAACATGGTTTTCAGTAGCTATCCTTTTAGAACAAGGTTCTCCCTAGTTATCCTTCTCCGTCAAGGTTCTTATTAATTATCCGTCTAGAATAAGGTTCTACTAGTTATCTTTCTCGGACAAGATTCTTACTAATTATCCCTCTAGAAAAACGTTCTCACTAGTTATCCTTTTAGAACAATGTTCTCAATAGTTATCCTCCTCGGACAAGGTTATTACTAATTATCCATCTAGAACAAGGTTCTCACTAGTTATCTTTCTCGGACAAGATTCTTACTAATTATCTCTCTAGAATAATAAGGTTATTACTAATTATCCCTCTAGAACAAAGTTTTCATTAGTTATCCTTTTAGAACAAGGTTCTCACTAGTTATCCTTCTCGGTCAAGGTTCTTACTAATTATCCATCTAGAACAAGGTTCCCACTAGTTATCTTTTTCGGACAAGATTCTTAATAATTATCCCTCTCGAACAAGGTTCTCACTAGTTATCCTTCCAGAACAAGGTTCTCACTAGTTATCCTTCTCGGACAAGGTTATTACTAATTACCCGTCTAGAACAAGGTTCTCACTAGTTATCTTTCTCGGATAAGAATCTTACTAATTATCCCTCTAGAATAAGGTTATTACTAATTATCCCTCTAGAACAAGGTTTTGACTAGTTATCATTTTAGAACAAGGTTCTAACTAGGTATCCGTCTCGGTCAAGGTTCTTACTAATTATCCGTCTAGAACAAGGTTCCCACTAGTTATCTTTCTCGGACAGGATTCTTACTAATTATCCCTCTAGAACAGGGTTCTCATTAGTTATTCTTATAGAAGAAGGTTCTCACTAGTTATCCTTCTCCGACAAGGTTATTACTAATTCCCCGTCTAAAACAAGATTCTCACTAGTTATCTTTCTCGGACAAGATTCTTACTAATTATCCCTCTAGAATAAGGTTATTACAAATTATCCATCTAGAACATAGTTTTCACCAGTTATCCTTTTAGAACAAGGTTCTCACAAGTTATCCTTCTCGGTCAAGGTTCTTACTAATTATCCATCTAGAACAAGGTTCCCACTAGTTATCTTTTTCGGACAAGATTCTTAATAATTATCCCTCTAGAACAAAGTTCTCACTAGTTATCCTTCCAGAACAAGGTTCTCGCTAGTTATCCTTCTCAGACAAGGTTATTACTAAGTACCCGTCTAAAACAAGGTCTCACTAGTTATCTTTCTCGGAAAAGATTCTTACTAATTATCCCTCTAGAATAAGGTTATTACTAATTATCCCTCTAGAACAAGGTTTTGACTAGTTATCTTTTTAGAACAAGGTTCTAACTAGGTATCCTTCTCGGTCAAGGTTCTTACTAATTATCCGTCTAGAACAAGGTTCCCACTAGTTATCTTTCTCGGACAAGATTCTTACTAATTATCCCTCTAGAACAGGGTTCTCATTAGTTATCCTTATAGAAGAAGGTTCTCACTAGTTATCCTTCTCGGACAAGGTTATTACTAATTCCCCGTCTAAAACAAGATTCTCACTAGTTATCTTTCTCGGACAATATTCTTACTAATTATCCCTCTAGAATAAGCTTATTACTAATTATTCCTCTAGAACATGGTTTTCAGTAGCTATCCTTTTAGAACAAGGTTCTCCCTAGTTATCCTTCTCCGTCAAGGTTCTTATTAATTATCCGTCTAGAATAAGGTTCTACTAGTTATCTTTCTCGGACAAGATTCTTACTAATTATCCCTCTAGAAAAAGGTTCTCACTAGTTATCCTTTTAGAACAATGTTCTCAATAGTTATCCTCCTCGGACAAGGTTATTACTAATTATCCGTCTAGAACAAGGTTCTCACTAGTTATCTTTCTCTGACAAGATTCTTACTAATTATCTCTCTAGAATAATAAGGTTATTACTAATTATCCCTTTAGAACAAGGTTTTGACTAGTTATCTTTTTAGAACAAGGTTCTAACTAGTTATCCTTCTCGGTCAAGGTTCTTACTAATTATCCGTCTAGAACAAGGTTCCTACTAGTTATCTTTCTCGGACAAGATTCTTAATAATTATCCCTCTAGAACAAGGTTCTCACTAGTTATCCTTCCAGAACAAGATTCTCACTAGTTATCCTTCTCGGACAAGGTTATTACTAATTACCCGTCTAAAACAAGGTTCTCACTAGTTATCTTCCTCGGACAAGATTCTTACTAATTATCCCTCTAGAATAAGGTTATTACTAATTATCCCTCTAGAACAAGGTTTTGACTAGTTATCTTTTTAGAACAATGTTCTAACTTGGTATCCTTCTCGGTCAAGGTTCTTACTAATTATCCGTCTAGAACAAGGTTCCCACTAGTTATCTTTCTTGGATATGATTCTTACTAATTATCCCTCTAGAACAGGGTTCTCATTAGTTATCCTTATAGAAGAAGGTTCTCACTTGTTAACCTTCTCGGACAAGGTTATTACTAATTCCCCGTCTAAAACAAGATTCTCACTAGTTATCTTTCTCGGACAAGATTCTTACTAATTATCCCTCTAGAACAAGGTTTTCACTAGTTATCCTTTTAGAACAAGGTTCTCACTAGTTATCCTTCTCGGTCAAGGTTCTTATTAATTATCCGTCTAGAACAAGGTTCCCACTAGTTATCTTTCTTGGACAAGATTCTTACTAATTATCCCTCTAGAACAGGGTTCTCATTAGTTATCCTTATAGAAGAAGGTTCTCACTAGTTATCCTTCTCGGACAAGGTTATTACTAATTCCCCGTCTAAAACAAGATTCTTACTAGTTATCTTTCTCGGATAATATTCTTACTAATTATCCCTCTAGAATAAGGTTATTACTAATTATTCCTCTAGAACATGGTTTTCAGTAGCTATCCTTTTAGAACAAGGTTCTCCCATGTTATCCTTCTCCGTCAAGGTTCTTATTAATTATCCGCCTAGAATAAGGTTCTCACTAGTTATCTCTCTCGGACAAGATTCTTACTAATTATCCCTCTAGAAAAAGGTTCTCACTAGTTATCCTTTGAGAACAATGTTCTCAATAGTTATCCTCCTCGGACAAGGTTATTACTAATTATCCGTCTAGAACAAGGTTCTCACTAGTTATCTTTCTCGAACAAGATTCTTACTAATTATCTCTCTAGAATAATAAGGTTATTACTAATTATCCCTCTAGAACAAAGTTTTCATTAGTTATCCTTTTAGAACAAGGTTCTCACTAGTTATCCTTCTCGGTCAAGGTTTTTACTAATTATCCATCTAGAACAAGGTTCCCACTAGTTATCTTTTTCGGACAAGATTCTTAATAATTATCCCTCTCGAACAAGGTTCTCACTAGTTATCCTTCCAGAACAAGGTTCTCACTAGTTATCCTTCTCGGACAAGGTTATTACTAATTACCCGTCTAGAACAAGGTTCTCACTAGTTATCTTTCTCGGATAAGAATCTTACTAATTATCCCTCTAGAATAAGGTTATTACTAATTATCCCTCTAGAACAAGGTTTTGACTAGTTATCATTTTAGAACAAGGTTCTAACTAGGTATCCTTCTCGGTCAAGGTTCTTACTAATTATCCGTCTAGAACAAGGTTCCCACTAGTTATCTTTCTCGGACAAGATTCTTACTAATTATCCCTCTAGAACAGGGTTCTCATTAGTTATCCTTATAGAAGAAGGTTCTCACTAGTTATCCTTCTCGGACAAGGTTATTACTAATTCCCCGTCTAAAACAAGATTCTCACTAGTTATCTTTCTCGGACAATATTCTTACTAATTATCCCTCTAGAATAAGGTTATTACTAATTATTCCTCTAGAACATGGTTTTCAGTAGCTATCCTTTTAGAACAAGGTTCTCCCTAGTTATCCTTCTCCGTCAAGGTTCTTATTAATTATCCGTCTAGAATAAGGTTCTACTAGTTATCTTTCTCGGACAAGATTCTTACTAATTATCCCTCTAGAAAAACGTTCTCACTAGTTATCCTTTTAGAACAATGTTCTCAATAGTTATCCTCCTCGGACAAGGTTATTACTAATTATCCATCTAGAACAAGGTTCTCACTAGTTATCTTTTTCGGACAAGATTCTTACTAATTATCTCTCTAGAATAATAATGTTATTACTAATTATCCCTCTAGAACAAAGTTTTCATTAGTTATCCTTTTAGAACAAGGTTCTCACTAGTTATCCTTCTCGGTCAAGGTTTTTACTAATTATCCATCTAGAACAAGGTTCCCACTAGTTATCTTTTTCGGACAAGATTCTTAATAATTATCCCTCTCGAACAAGGTTCTCACTAGTTATCCTTCCAGAACAAGGTTCTCACTAGTTATCCTTCTCGGACAAGGTTATTACTAATTACCCGTCTAGAACAAGGTTCTCACTAGTTATCTTTCTCGGATAAGAATCTTACTAATTATCCCTCTAGAATAAGGTTATTACTAATTATCCCTCTAGAACAAGGTTTTGACTAGTTATCATTTTAGAACAAGGTTCTAACTAGGTATCCTTCTCGGTCAAGGTTCTTACTAATTTTTCTTCTTAATGAAGCTTCGACCACCGTGATCTACTCTCTCTCCCTTCTTGACGCTCTTCCGATCTGAACAAGGTTCTCACTAGTTATCCTTCCAGAAGAAGGTTCTCACTAGTTATCCTTCTCGGACAAGGTTATTACTAATTCCCCGTCTAAAACAAGATTCTCACTAGTTATCTTTCTCGGACAATATTCTTACTAATTATCCCTCTAGAATAAGGTTATTACTAATTATTCCTCTAGAACATGGTTTTCAGTAGCTATCCTTTTAGAACAAGGTTCTCCCTAGTTATCCTTCTCCGTCAAGGTTCTTATTAATTATCCGTCTAGAATAAGGTTCTACTAGTTATCTTTCTCGGACAAGATTCTTACTAATTATCCCTCTAGAAAAACGTTCTCACTAGTTATCCTTTTAGAACAATGTTCTCAATAGTTATCCTCCTCGGACAAGGTTATTACTAATTATCCATCTAGAACAAGGTTCTCACTAGTTATCTTTTTCGGACAAGATTCTTACTAATTATCTCTCTAGAATAATAATGTTATTACTAATTATCCCTCTAGAACAAAGTTTTCATTAGTTATCCTTTTAGAACAAGGTTCTCACTAGTTATCCTTCTCGGTCAAGGTTCTTACTAATTATCCATCTAGAACAAGGTTCCCACTAGTTATCTTTTTCGGACAAGATTCTTAATAATTATCCCTCTCGAACAAGGTTCTCACTAGTTATCCTTCCAGAACAAGGTTCTCACTAGTTATCCTTCTCGGACAAGGTTATTACTAATTACCCGTCTACAACAAGGTTCTCACTAGTTATCTTTCTCGGATAAGAATCTTACTAATTATCCCTCTAGAATAAGGTTATTACTAATTATCCCTCTAGAACAAGGTTTTGACTAGTTATCATTTTAGAACAAGGTTCTAACTAGGTATCCGTCTCGGTCAAGGTTCTTACTAATTATCCGTCTAGAACAAGGTTCCCACTAGTTATCTTTCTCGGACAGGATTCTTACTAATTATCCCTCTAGAACAGAGTTCTCATTAGATAGGATTATAGTCGAGTGTGGTAACTATGTATACTTCTCCGACAGCGTTATCATTAAATACAATACTAAAACAAGATTCTCACTAGTTATCTTTCTCGGACAAGATTCTTACTAATTATCCCTCTAGAATAAGGTTATTACAAATTATCCATCTAGAACATGGTTTTCACCAGTTATCCTTTTAGAACAAGGTTCTCACAAGTTATCCTTCTCGGTCAAGGTTCTTACTAATTATCCATCTAGAACAAGGTTCCCACTAGTTATCTTTTTCGGACAAGATTCTTAATAATTATCCCTCTAGAACAAAGTTCTCACTAGTTATCCTTTTAGAACAAGGTTCTCACTAGTTATCCTTCTCGAACAAGGTTCTTACTAATTATCCATCTAGAACAAGGTTCTCACTAGTTATCTTTCTCGGAAAAGATTCTTACTAATTATCCCTCTAGAATAAGGTTATTACTAATTATCCCTCTAGAACAAGGTTTTGACTAGTTATCTTTTTAGAACAAGGTTCTAACTAGGTATCCTTCTCGGTCAAGGTTCTTACTAATTATCCGTCTAGAACAAGGTTCCCACTAGTTATCTTTCTCGGACAAGATTCTTACTAATTATCCCTCTAGAACAGGGTTCTCATTAGTTATCCTTATAGAAGAAGGTTCTCACTAGTTATCCTTCTCGGACAAGGTTATTACTAATTCCCCGTCTAAAACAAGATTCTCACTAGTTATCTTTCTCGGACAATATTCTTACTAATTATCCCTCTAGAATAAGGTTATTACTAATTATTCCTCTAGAACATGGTTTTCAGTAGCTATCCTTTTAGAACAAGGTTCTCCCTAGTTATCCTTCTCCGTCAAGGTTCTTATTAATTATCCGTCTAGAATAAGGTTCTACTAGTTATCTTTCTCGGACAAGATTCTTACTAATTATCCCTCTGAAAAACGTTCTCACTAGTTATCCTTTTAGAACAATGTTCTCAATAGTTATCCTCCTCGGACAAGGTTATTACTAATTATCCATCTAGAACAAGGTTCTCACTAGTTATCTTTCTCGGACAAGATTCTTACTAATTATCTCTAGAATAATAAGGTTATTACTAATTATCCCTCTAGAACAAAGTTTTCATTAGTTATCCTTTTAGAACAAGGTTCTCACTAGTTATCCTTCTCGGTCAAGGTTCTTACTAATTATCCATCTAGAACAAGGTTCCCACTAGTTATCTTTTTCGGACAAGATTCTTAATAATTATCCCTCTCGAACAAGGTTCTCACTAGTTATCCTTCCAGAACAAGGTTCTCACTAGTTATCCTTCTCGGACAAGGTTATTACTAATTACCCGTCTAGAACAAGGTTCTCACTAGTTATCTTTCTCGGATAAGAATCTTACTAATTATCCCTCTAGAATAAGGTTATTACTAATTATCCCTCTAGAACAAGGTTTTGACTAGTTATCATTTTAGAACAAGGTTCTAACTAGGTATCCGTCTCGGTCAAGGTTCTTACTAATTATCCGTCTAGAACAAGGTTCCCACTAGTTATCTTTCTCGGACAGGATTCTTACTAATTATCCCTCTAGAACAGGGTTCTCATTAGTTATTCTTATAGAAGAAGGTTCTCACTAGTTATCCTTCTCCGACAAGGTTATTACTAATTCCCCGTCTAAAACAAGATTCTCACTAGTTATCTTTCTCGGACAAGATTCTTACTAATTATCCCTCTAGAATAAGGTTATTACAAATTATCCATCTAGAACATAGTTTTCACCAGTTATCCTTTTAGAACAAGGTTCTCACAAGTTATCCTTCTCGGTCAAGGTTCTTACTAATTATCCATCTAGAACAAGGTTCCCACTAGTTATCTTTTTCGGACAAGATTCTTAATAATTATCCCTCTAGAACAAAGTTCTCACTAGTTATCCTTCCAGAACAAGGTTCTCGCTAGTTATCCTTCTCAGACAAGGTTATTACTAAGTACCCGTCTAAAACAAGGTCTCACTAGTTATCTTTCTCGGAAAAGATTCTTACTAATTATCCCTCTAGAATAAGGTTATTACTAATTATCCCTCTAGAACAAGGTTTTGACTAGTTATCTTTTTAGAACAAGGTTCTAACTAGGTATCCTTCTCGGTCAAGGTTCTTACTAATTATCCGTCTAGAACAAGGTTCCCACTAGTTATCTTTCTCGGACAAGATTCTTACTAATTATCCCTCTAGAACAGGGTTCTCATTAGTTATCCTTATAGAAGAAGGTTCTCACTAGTTATCCTTCTCGGACAAGGTTATTACTAATTCCCCGTCTAAAACAAGATTCTCACTAGTTATCTTTCTCGGACAATATTCTTACTAATTATCCCTCTAGAATAAGCTTATTACTAATTATTCCTCTAGAACATGGTTTTCAGTAGCTATCCTTTTAGAACAAGGTTCTCCCTAGTTATCCTTCTCCGTCAAGGTTCTTATTAATTATCCGTCTAGAATAAGGTTCTACTAGTTATCTTTCTCGGACAAGATTCTTACTAATTATCCCTCTAGAAAAAGGTTCTCACTAGTTATCCTTTTAGAACAATGTTCTCAATAGTTATCCTCCTCGGACAAGGTTATTACTAATTATCCGTCTAGAACAAGGTTCTCACTAGTTATCTTTCTCTGACAAGATTCTTACTAATTATCTCTCTAGAATAATAAGGTTATTACTAATTATCCCTTTAGAACAAGGTTTTGACTAGTTATCTTTTTAGAACAAGGTTCTAACTAGTTATCCTTCTCGGTCAAGGTTCTTACTAATTATCCGTCTAGAACAAGGTTCCTACTAGTTATCTTTCTCGGACAAGATTCTTAATAATTATCCCTCTAGAACAAGGTTCTCACTAGTTATCCTTCCAGAACAAGATTCTCACTAGTTATCCTTCTCGGACAAGGTTATTACTAATTACCCGTCTAAAACAAGGTTCTCACTAGTTATCTTCCTCGGACAAGATTCTTACTAATTATCCCTCTAGAATAAGGTTATTACTAATTATCCCTCTAGAACAAGGTTTTGACTAGTTGTCTTTTTAGAACAATGTTCTAACTTGGTATCCTTCTCGGTCAAGGTTCTTACTAATTATCCGTCTAGAACAAGGTTCCTGTTGAGAGTACTCACAATGACCCAGAGTTTGCACCGATGATACAGGAGAAGAGTGACCCGGGATTTGCACGGTCACTAAACCCAGAATATGCACGAACACTAAACCCGGAGTCCACACAAATAGAACGGTTGGAGTCACGGGAGCGTGACCCGGAATATGCACGAATACTAAACCCGGAATACGCACGAATAGAGCCATTAGATGAAGACGAGCTGGGTGAAGTAGTCAGCAAGCTAAAAGAGAGGGGGGGACCACGCTGAGAAAGAAAGGGACAGCTTGTCCCCAAGTGGTCCACACCACCTTATCCTTTTTTTGAATTCAGATATTTTTCTATAGGTTTTAACCTAGTTGCCTTTGTATCTTGCATATATATAGAGTGTATAGCCTTGTAAACATGTTTTTAAGTTAATAAGAAAAAAAACAGTTTTCAGCCTTTTGTGAGCTCTCCCAAAACGCCCACACTTTATCTCTTTTATTCTTCAATTCTTGCTTCTATTCTCACAAATCTATACTCTATACTCATAAATCTACATGGTATCGAGCAGTTCTAAAGATCTGAGTGGGTTTATTCTTGTGTTTTTGAAAAAATTTGGGTTTGTGTTCTTGAAAAATCTGGGTTTGTGTTCTTGAGAAATCTTGGTTTATTCTTGAAAGTGCAAACAATTCATGGAGATGCAAAAGCAAGCTGTTCTACCAGTTGTTCTCAAGGGGAATAACTACTTGTTGTGGTCAAGGACTGCAAAGACTGCCCTAAGGAGCCGAGGGCTATGGGGATATGTTGAAGATGGCATTGAGGCTGTGAAGAAGAACCCAATGGTGGAAGGTGAGGATGCTGCTGCTAGAGCTGAGAAGGTGAAGAAATGGGACCAGGAGGACCAGCAAGTCTTAACCATGATTCAAGGCTCTTTAGATGCTTCTATCCTTGCTGGTTATTCCTATTGTGAAACTGCCAAGGAGTTGTGGGATACACTCAAGGGCGTGTATGGAGATGTTTCAAACATTTCTAGGATTTTTGAGGTTAAAAAGGCATTGAATGATCTTCAGCAAGAGGGAAGGCGTTCAATGATTTGTTTGGGGTCTTTAGAGGGTTGTGGGCAGAGTTGGAGATGCTTAGACCACCCACAAATGACCTTAAGGAACTGAATGAAAGGAGGGAGCAAGATCAAGTCTTTGGGTTGCTGCTTACTCTCAATGACTCTTATAAGGGTCTCATTCAACATATTTTGAGGTTTGATAAACTTCCAACTCTAAATGAAGTTTGTCAACAAATTCAGAAGGAAGAAGGCTCAAGGAGCCTATTTCAACCATCTAGTGAGATGGCTCATGCTGTGTACAAACCAGCGCTTTATGGAGACAAGAAAGCACTAGTTTGTGAGCATTGTAAGATGAAAGGTCATAGCAAAGAGAAATGCTGGACTCTTCATCCACACTTGAAACCGGCTAGGCTGAGAGGAAATGGCCAAGGGGGCGGTCAAGGGCAAAGGGTGTTTGCTGGAACAGCTCAAGCTGAAGAGGGTAATGGGCTGGTTCGAAAATCTGATTTTGAAGCTTTGATCAAGAGCATTGCAAGGCTCACCGAATCAGGTAAGAGATGTTTTGTTTCAAAAATTCAGAACAAGGTTATTGTTGATTCGGGTGCTAGTCACCATATGATTAAGGATGGAACCTTATTAGCTAATGTTAGACCTCATGGTGGAATGGTTAAGGTAGCTAATGGTAGGGAGGTGCCTATAGAAGGAATTGGAGATTTTGAAGTGTTTAGGAAAAACACTAAAGCCTTATATGTTCCTGAATTCACTTCTAACTTATTATCGGTTCATAAGGCTACAAAGGACCTAGATTGCAAGGTTATTTTTGGGTCTGATTTGGTTCAGTTTCAGGACAATAAGACTGATAAGGTGTTTGGGGAAGGAAGAGTGAAGGATGGTCTTTATGTTTTGAATAAGAAGGTGAATGATGGAGAGAAGTCATTTGCTCTTAGTGCGGTTGGTTCAAGCTCTTTGTGGCACTCACGTTTGGGACATCCAAGTAGTAAGGTGCTCAGCATGGTCTTGCCCAACCTAGTTCAAGAGAATAAAGAGTGTGAAGCTTGTGTGTTAGGAAAACATTGTAGAAGTAGCTTTCTGGATTCAAGTACAATGTATGAGAAGTGTTTTGAGCTAGTCCATTCGGATGTGTGGACAGCTCCATGTGTTTCTAAGGATCAATATAAGTATTTTGTGTCATTCATTGATGAGAAGTCCAAGTATACATGGGTGACACTATTGGGTTCCAAAGATCAAGTGTTTGAATCATTCACCAAATTCTACAACTATGTGGAAACACAATTTGGAGCAAGAGTTAAGATCCTTAGAAGTGACAATGGAGGAGAATACACAAGCAATCAGTTCAAGAAGTTTGTGGATGATAAGGGGATAGTTCATCAAACTTCTTGCCCATACACACCTCAGCAAAATGGAGTCTCGGAAAGGAAGAATAGACATGTGCTAGAGGTGGCTAGAAGTATGATGTTTGAGAGAAGAGTTCCTAAGAGATTTTGGGGAGATGCGGTGATGGTAGCTTGTTATGTGATCAATAGGCTCCCAACACCAAATCTGGAAAACAAGTCTCCTTATGAGGTCTTGAATGGGATTAAACCAAGCATTGATCATCTCCGAGTCTTTGGATGTAGGTGCTACGTGTTTATTCCCGAAGCTCAAAGGAATAAGCTGGAACCTAAGAGCATTAAGTGCGTGTTTGTTGGATACTCAAGCACTCAAAAGGGTTACAAGTGTTATGATCCAGAGACAAAACGTATATATGTGTCAAGAGAAGTCCGGTTTGATGAAGAAGTGGGTTATTTCACCGAGAAGAAGTGGGGAGACTTAGAAGAGATTGTGAGCACTAGGGCGGATATGGAATCAATACTGAGAAGTATTTCACCTAGGGAAGAAGGGGATGAAGAAGGAGCGAGTCAAATCATAATTGAGGAGGAAATGGATTCGGTTAGTCATCAATCCGAAGAAAGTAGCTCTTCATTGGAATCTGAGGAAGAAAAAGAAGCTTTGGTCCCTCAAAGTGAAGAGAATGTTCCTCAAGACCACGAAGCTGAGGTGGAGAATGTGGAGACTCAAGTGCAAGAACCTGTTCTAAGAAGAAGCACAAGACTCAAGTTTGGTCCAGAAAATTGGAAAAATACAAGGGTGTATTTTAATGGTCTAGCAACAACTCAAGGTGATACTAAGCAAGTAGTGTCCTCTACATTGAGTGGGGATTGTTCTGAGTGTACGGCGGGCTTAGATCCTGTTCCTATAGGCAACAGCACTCCTCCCTCACTAAGTAGTTCGGACATTACTCAAAAGGAAGAAACAAGTGTTGCAGCCGTAAGATATCCAATTGAGGAGTATTGCTCATTAGCTTACTTCCCTAAGGAGCACCAAGCATATCTGAGCAAGATTGATGAAAATAAGGTCCCAACATCCTATGAAGAAGCATGTAAGGATGAGACATGGGTCCAGGCTATGAGGGAAGAAATTGGGTCTATGGAGAAGAATAATACATGGGATTTGACTGAACTTCCAAGAGGGAAGAAGCTGGTGGGATGTAGGTGGGTTTACACCATCAAGTATAAGAGCAATGGTGAAGTGGAGAGGTACAAAGCTAGACTAGTGGCAAAAGGATACACACAAGTCTATGGAGAAGACTATACTGAAACATTTGCACCGGTGGCTAAATTGCATTCAATTAGAGCTCTTTTATCTGTTGCCATTAATCTATCATGGGGACTATGGCAAATGGATGTGAAGAATGCTTTCTTACATGGTGATCTGGAAGAAGAAGTCTTCATGGCTTGTCCTCAAGGATATGGTACACAAGAAGGAGAAGTGTGTAAGTTGAGGAAAGCCATCTACGGATTGAAACAATCACCGAGGGCATGGTACCAAAGATTGAGTGGTTGTTTGATGGATAAGGGATTTACAAAATCTGAGGCTGATCATACCCTATTCACTAAGAAGAATCAAGGAGGCATAGTGGTGGTATTGATCTATGTGGATGATATCATCATCACCGGAAGTGACGTTGAAGGGATTAGTGAAACTAAGGGGATTTTGAAGTCTTCATTTGATATTAAAGATTTGGGAGAGTTGAAGTATTTTCTGGGCATTGAGATGATTAGGGAGGCCAATGGGATGTTCATATCACAAAGGAAGTATGTGATTGATTTACTAAAAGAAACTGGAAAGCTGGGATCAAAACCAGCAAGAACACCCATTGAAGAAGGTTATCAAGATGTGATTAAGGGGGAGATATGGCCAGATGTGAAACAATATCAGAGGTTGGTTGGGAAGTTGATTTATCTAACGATTACTAGACCGGATATTTGTTTTGCAGTCAATAGAGTGAGCCAACATATGCAAGCTCCCAAAACACACCATTGGAATATGGTGGAGAGGATACTCCGATATCTTAAAGGGGATCCAGGAAAGGGAATATGGTTAAAGTGCAATGGGAGAACTGAATTGGAAGCTTATTGTGATGCTGATTGGGCTGGAGATAAAGAAGATAGAAAATCAACAACCGGATATTGCACATTCTTGGGAGGTAATCTAGTGACATGGAGAAGCAAGAAACAGAAAGTTATCGCTCTATCTAGTGCTGAAGCTGAGTATAGAGCAATGAAAGAGGTCACTAAAGAGATGATATGGCTAAAGGCTCTTCTTAAGGATGTGGGGATTAGTGATGACAAACCGATGAGCTTATATTGTGATAATCAAGTTGCGATCCATATAGCCTCTAATCCGGTATTCCATGAGCGAACAAAGCATATAGAAGTGGATTGTCACTTTGTTCGAGGAAAGATTCAAGAAGGGTTGATTGAGACCAAGTTTGTGAAGAGTGGAGATCAGATGGCGGATATATTCACTAAGGCTACTCCGTTGCGTGTTTGTGAGTACATCCATGACAAGATTGGCCTATGGAGTCCTCACCGGCCAACCTTGAGGGGGAGTGTTGAGAGTACTCACAATGACCCAGAGTTTGCACGGATGATACAGGAGAAGAGTGACCCGGGATTTGCACGCTCACTAAACCCAGAATATGCACGAACACTAAACCCGGAGTCCACACAAATAGAATGGTTGGAGTCACGGGAGCGTGACCCAGAATATGCACGAATACTAAACCCGGAATACGCACGAATAGAGCCATTAGATGAAGACGAGCTGGGTGAAGTAGTCAGCAAGCTAAAAGAGAGGGGGGGACCACGCTGAGAAAGAAAGGGACAGCTTGTCCCCAAGTGGTCCACACCACCTTATCCTTTTTTTGAATTCAGATATTTTTCTATAGGTTTTAACCTAGTTGCCTTTGTATCTTGCATATATATAGAGTGTATAGCCTTGTAAACATGTTTTTAAGTTAATAAGAAAAAAAAACAGTTTTCAGCCTTTTGTGAGCTCTCCCAAAAACGCCCACACTTTATCTCTTTTATTCTTCAATTCTTGCTTCTATTCTCACAAATCTATACTCTATACTCATAAATCTACAGTTCCCACTAGTTATCTTTCTTGGATATGATTCTTACTAATTATCCCTCTAGAACAGGGTTCTCATTAGTTATCCTTATAGAAGAAGGTTCTCACTTGTTAACCTTCTCGGACAAGGTTATTACTAATTCCCCGTCTAAAACAAGATTCTCACTAGTTATCTTTCTCGGACAAGATTCTTACTAATTATCCCTCTAGAACAAGGTTTTCACTAGTTATCCTTTTAGAACAAGGTTCTCACTAGTTATCCTTCTCGGTCAAGGTTCTTATTAATTATCCGTCTAGAACAAGGTTCCCACTAGTTATCTTTCTTGGACAAGATTCTTACTAATTATCCCTCTAGAACAGGGTTCTCATTAGTTATCCTTATAGAAGAAGGTTCTCACTAGTTATCCTTCTCGGACAAGGTTATTACTAATTCCCGTCTAAAACAAGATTCTTACTAGTTATCTTTCTCGGACAATATTCTTACTAATTATCCCTCTAGAATAAGGTTATTACTAATTATTCCTCTAGAACATGGTTTTCAGTAGCTATCCTTTTAGAACAAGGTTCTCCCATGTTATCCTTCTCCGTCAAGGTTCTTATTAATTATCCGCCTAGAATAAGGTTCTCACTAGTTATCTCTCTCGGACAAGATTCTTACTAATTATCCCTCTGAAAAGGTTCTCACTAGTTATCCTTTGAGAACAATGTTCTCAATAGTTATCCTCCTCGGACAAGGTTATTACTAATTATCCGTCTAGAACAAGGTTCTCACTAGTTATCTTTCTCGAACAAGATTCTTACTAATTATCTCTCTAGAATAATAAGGTTATTACTAATTATCCCTCTAGAACAAAGTTTTCATTAGTTATCCTTTTAGAACAAGGTTCTCACTAGTTATCCTTCTCGGTCAAGGTTTTTACTAATTATCCATCTAGAACAAGGTTCCCACTAGTTATCTTTTTCGGACAAGATTCTTAATAATTATCCCTCTCGAACAAGGTTCTCACTAGTTATCCTTCCAGAACAAGGTTCTCACTAGTTATCCTTCTCGGACAAGGTTATTACTAATTACCCGTCTAGAACAAGGTTCTCACTAGTTATCTTTCTCGGATAAGAATCTTACTAATTATCCCTCTAGAATAAGGTTATTACTAATTATCCCTCTAGAACAAGGTTTTGACTAGTTATCATTTTAGAACAAGGTTCTAACTAGGTATCCTTCTCGGTCAAGGTTCTTACTAATTATCCGTCTAGAACAAGGTTCCCACTAGTTATCTTTCTCGGACAAGATTCTTACTAATTATCCCTCTAGAACAGGGTTCTCATTAGTTATCCTTATAGAAGAAGGTTCTCACTAGTTATCCTTCTCGGACAAGGTTATTACTAATTCCCCGTCTAAAACAAGATTCTCACTAGTTATCTTTCTCGGACAATATTCTTACTAATTATCCCTCTAGAATAAGGTTATTACTAATTATTCCTCTAGAACATGGTTTTCAGTAGCTATCCTTTTAGAACAAGGTTCTCCCTAGTTATCCTTCTCCGTCAAGGTTCTTATTAATTATCCGTCTAGAATAAGGTTATACTAGTTATCTTTCTCGGACAAGATTCTTACTAATTATCCCTCTAGAAAAAGGTTCTCACTAGTTAT
Source organism: Boechera divaricarpa (assembly GCA_026770425.1). NCBI lineage: Eukaryota > Viridiplantae > Streptophyta > Magnoliopsida > Brassicales > Brassicaceae > Boechera > Boechera divaricarpa. The sequence goes on from JAMKOQ010000649.1 coordinate 42,301, forward strand.
CCTTTTAGAACAATGTTCTCAATAGTTATCCTCCTCGGACAAGGTTATTACTAATTATCCGTCTAGAACAAGGTTCTCACTAGTTATCTTTCTCTGACAAGATTCTTACTAATTATCTCTCTAGAATAATAAGGTTATTACTAATTATCCCTCTAGAACAAGGTTTTGACTAGTTATCTTTTTAGAACAAGGTTCTAACTAGTTATCCTTCTCGGTCAAGGTTCTTACTAATTATCCGTCTAGAACAAGGTTCCTACTAGTTATCTTTCTCGGACAAGATTCTTAATAATTATCCCTCTAGAACAAGGTTCTCACTAGTTATCCTTCCAGAACAAGATTCTCACTAGTTATCCTTCTCGGACAAGGTTATTACTAATTACCCGTCTAAAACAAGGTTCTCACTAGTTATCTTCCTCGGACAAGATTCTTATTAATTATCCCTCTAGAATAAGTTTATTACTAATTATCCCTCTAGAACAAGGTTTTGACTAGTTATCTTTTTAGAACAAGGTTCTAACTAAGTATCCTTCTCGGTCAAGGTTCTTACTAATTATCCGTCTAGAACAAGGTTCCCACTAGTTATCTTTCTCGGACAAGATTCTTACTAATTATCCCTCTAGAACAGGGTTCTCATTAGTTATCCTTATAGAAGAAGGTTCTCACTAGTTATCCTTCTCGGACAAGGTTATTACTAATTCCCCGTCTAAAATAAGATTCTCACTAGTTATATTTCTCGGACAATATTCTTACTAATTATCCCTCTAGGATAAGGTTATTACTAATTATTCCTCTAGAATATGGTTTTCAGTAGCTATCCTTTTAGAACAAGGTTCTCCCATGTTATCCTTCTCCGTCAAGGTTCTTATTAATTATCCGTCTAGAATAAGGTTCTCACTAGTTATCTTTCTCGGACAAGATTCTTACTAATTATCCCTCTAGAAAAAGGTTCTCCCTAGTTGCCCTTTTAGAACAATGTTCTCAATAGTTATCCTCCTCGGACAAGGTTATTACTAATTATCCGTCTAGAACAAGGTTCTCACTAGTTATCTTTCTCGGACAAGATTCTTACTAATTATCTCTCTAGAATAATAAGGTTATTACTAATTATCCCTCTAGAACAAGGTTTTGACTAGTTATCTTTTTAGAACAAGGTTCTAACTAGTTATCCTTCTCGTTCAAGGTTCTTACTAATTATCCGTCTAGAACAAGGTTCCCACTAGTTATCTTTCTTGGACAAGATTCTTAAGAATTATCCCTCTAGAACAGGGTTCTCATTAGTTATCCTTATAGAAGAAGGTTCTCACTAGTTATCCTTCTCGGACAAGGTTATTACTAATTCCCCGTCTAAAACAAGATTCTCACTAGTTATCTTTCTCGGACAAGATTCTTACTAATTATCCCTCTAGAACAAGGTTTTCACTAGTTATCCTTTTAGAACAAGGTTCTCAGTAGTTATCCTTCTCGGTCAAGGTTCTTATTAATTATCCGTCTAGAACAAGGTTCCCACTAGTTATCTTTCTCGGACAAGATTCTTACTAATTATCCCTCTAGAACAGGGTTCTCATTAGTTATCCTTATAGAAGAAGGTTCTCACTAGTTATCCTTCTCGGACAAGGTTATTACTAATTCCCCGTCTAAAATAAGATTCTCACTAGTTATCTTTCTCGGACAATATTCTTACTAATTATCCCTCTAGAATAAGGTTATTACTAATTATTCCTCTAGAACATGGTTTTCAGTAGTTATCCTTTTAGAAAAAGGTTCTGCCATGTTATCCTTCTCCGTCAAGGTTCTCACTAGTTATCTGTCTAGAACAATGTTCTCAATAGTTATCTTCCTCGGACAAGGTTATTACTAATTATCCGTCTAGAACAAGGTTCTCACTAGTTATCTTTTTAGGACAAGATTCTTACTAATTATCTCTCTAGAATAATAAGGTTATTACTAATTATCCCTCTAGAACAAGGTTTTGACTAGTTATCTTTTTAGAACAAGGTTCTAACTAGTTATCCTTCTCGTTCAAGGTTCTTACTAATTATCCGTCTAGAACAAGGTTCCCACTAGTTATCTTTCTTGGACAAGATTCTTAAGAATTATCCCTCTAGAAACAGGGTTCTCATTAGTTATCCTTATAGAAGAAGGTTCTCACTAGTTATCCTTCTCGGACAAGGTTATTACTAATTCCCCGTCTAAAACATGATTCTCACTAGTTATCTTTCTCGGACAAGATTCTTACTAATTATCCCTCTAGAATAAGGTTATTACAAATTATCCATCTAGAACATGGTTTTCACTAGTTATCCTTTTAGAACAAGGTTCTCACTAGTTATCCTTCTCGGTCAAGGTTCTTACTAATTATCCATCTAGAACAAGGTTCCCACTAGTTATCTTTTTCGGACAAGATTCTTAATAATTATCCCTCTAGAACAAGGTTCTCACTAGTTATCCTTCCAGAACAAGGTTCTCACTAGTTATCCTTCTCGGACAAGGTTATTACTAATTACCCGTCTAAAACAAGGTTCTCACTAGTTATCTTCCTCGGACAAGATTCTTACTAATTATCCCTCTAGAATAAGGTTATTACTAATTATCCCTCTAGAACAAGGTTTTGACTAGTTATCTTTTTAGAACAAGGTTCTAACTTGGTATCCTTCTCGTCAAGGTTCTTACTAATTATCCGTCTAGAACAAGGTTCCCACTAGTTATCTTTCTCGGACAAGATTCTTACTAATTATCCCTCTAGAACAGGGTTCTCATTAGTTATCCTTATAGAAGAAGGTTCTCACTAGTTATCCTTCTCGGACAAGGTTATTACTAATTCCCCGTCTAAAACAAGATTCTCACTAGTTATCTTTCTCGGACAAGATTCTTACTAATTATCCCTCTAGAATAAGGTTCTCACTAGTTATCCTTTTAGAACAATGTTATCAATAGTTATCCTCCTCGGACAAGGTTATTACTAATTATCCGTCTAGAACAAGGTTCTCACTAGTTATCTTTCTCGGACAAGATTCTTACTAATTATCTCTCTAGAATAATAAGGTTATTACTAATTATTCCTCTAGAACAAGGTTTTGACTAGTTATCTTTTTTAGAACAAGGTTCTAACTAGTTATCCTTCTCGGTCAAGGCTCTTACTAATTATCCGTCTAGAACAAGGTTCCCACTAGTTATCTTTCTCGGACAAGATTCTTAAGAATTATCCCTCTAGAACAGGGTTCTCATTAGTTATCCTTATAGAAGAAGGTTCTCACTAGTTATCCTTCTCGGACAAGGTTATTACTAATTCCCCGTCTAAAACAAGATTCTCACTAGTTATCTTTCTCAGACAAGATTCTTACTAATTATCCCTCTAGAATAAGGTTATTACAAATTATCCATCTAGAACATGGTTTTCACTAGTTATCCTTTTAGAACAAGGTTCTCACTAGTTATCCTTCTCGGTCAAGGTTCTTACTAATTATCCATCTAGAACAAGGTTCCCACTAGTTATCTTTTCGGACAAGATTCTTAATAATTATCCCTCTAGAACAAGGTTTTCACTAGTTATCCTTCCAGAACAAGGTTCTCACTAGTTATCCTTCTCGGACAAAGGTTATTACTAATTACCCGTCTAAAACAAGGTTCTCACTAGTTATCTTTCTCGGATAAGATTCTTACTAATTATCCCTCTAGAATAAGGTTATTACTAATTATTCCTCTAGAACAAGGTTTTGACTAGTTATCATTTTAGAACAAGGTTCTAACTAGGTATCCTTCTCGGTCAAGGTTCTTACTAATTATCCGTCTAGAACAAGGTTCCCACTAGTTATCTTTCTCGGACAAGATTCTTACTAATTATCCCTCTAGAACAGGGTTCTCATTAGTTATCCTTATAGAAGAAGGTTCTCACTAGTTATCCTTCTCGGACAAGGTTATTACTAATTCCCCGTCTAAAACATGATTCTCACTAGTTATCTTTCTCGGACAATATTCTTACTAATTATCCCTCTAGAATAAGGTTATTACTAATTATTCCTCTAGAACATGGTTTTCAGTAGCTATCCTTTTAGAACAAGGTTCTCCCTAGTTATCCTTCTCCGTCAAGGTTCTTATTAATTATCCGTCTAGAATAAGGTTCTACTAGCTATCTTTCTCGGACAAGATTCTTACTAATTATCCCTCTAAGAAAAAGGTTCTCACTAGTTATCCTTTTAGAACAATGTTCTCAATAGTTATCCTCCTCGGACAAGGTTATTACTAATTATCCGTCTAGAACAAGGTTCTCACTAGTTATCTTTCTCGGACAAGATTCTTACTAATTATCTCTCTAGAATAATAAGGTTATTACTAATTATCCCTCTCTAGAATAAGGTTTTGACTAGTTATCTTTTTTAGAACAAGGTTTTAACTTGGTATCCTTCTCGGTCAAGGTTCTTACTAATTATCCGTCTAGAACAAGGTTCTAACTAGTTATCCTTCCCGTCAAGGTTCTTACTAATTATCCGTCTAGAACAAGTTTCCCACTAGTTATCTTTCTCGGATAAGATTCTTACTAATTATCCCTCTAGAACAGGGTTCTCATTAGTTATCCTTATAGAAGAAGGTTCTCACTAGTTATCCTTCTCGGACATGGTTATTACTAATTCCCCGTCTAAAACAAGATTCTCACTAGTTATCTTTCTCGGACAATATTCTTACTAATTATCCCTCTAAAATAAGGTTATTACTAATTATTCCTCTAGAACATGGTTTTCAGTAGCTATCCTTTTAGAACAAGGTTCTCCACTAGTTATCCTTCTCCGTCAAGGTTCTTATTAATTATCCGTCTAGAATAAAGGTTCTACTAGTTATCTTTCTCGAGACAAGATTCTTACTGATTATCCCTCTAGAAAAAGGTTCTCACTAGTTATCCTTTTAGAACAATGTTCTCAATAGTTATCCTCCTCGGACAAGGTTATTACTATCCGTCTAGAACAAGGTTCTCACTAGTTATCTTTCTCGGACAGAGATTCTTACTAATTATCTCTCTAGAATAATAAGGTTATTACTAATTATCCCTCTAGAACAAGGTTTTGACTAGTTATTTTTTAGAACAAGGTTCTAACTAGTTATCCTTCTCGGTCAAGGTTCTTACTAATTATCCGTCCAGAACAAGGTTCCTACTAGTTTTCTTTCTCGGACAAGATTCTTAATAATTATCCCTCTAGAACAAGGTTCTCACTAGTTATCCTTCTAGAACAAGGTTCTCACTAGTTATCCTTCTCGGACAAGGTTATTACTAATTACCCGTCTAAAACAAGGTTCTCACTAGTTATCTTCCTCGGACAAGATTCTTACTAATTATCCCTCTAGAATAAGGTTATTACTAATTATCCCTCTAGAACAATGTTTTGACTAGTTATCTTTTTAGAACAAGGTTCTAACTTGGTATCCTTCTCGGTCAAGGTTCTTACTAATTATCCGTCTAGAACAAGGTTCCCACTAGTTATTTTTCTCGAATATGATTCTTACTAATTATCCCTCTAGAACAGGGTTCTCATTAGTTATCCTTATAGAAGAAGGTTCTCACTTGTTAACCTTCTCGGACAAGGTTATTACTATTTCCCCGTCTAAAACAAGATTCTCACTAGTTATCTTTCTCGGACAAGATTCTTACTAATTATCCCTCTAGAACAAGGTTTTCACTAGTTATCCTTTTAGAACAAGGTTCTCACTAGGTATCCTTCTCGGTCAAGGTTCTTACTAATTATCCGTCTAGAACAAGGTTCCCACTAGTTATCTTTCTCGGACAAGATTCTTACTAATTATCCCTCTAGAACAGGGTTCTCATTAGTTATCCTTATAGAAGAAGGTTATCACTAGTTATCCTTCTCGGACAAAGTTATTACTAATTCCCCGTCTAAAACAAGATTCTCACTAGTTATCTTTCTCGGACAATATTCTTACTAATTATCCCTCTAGAATAAGGTTATTACTAATTATTCCTCTAGAACATGGTTTTCAGTAGCTATCCTTTTAGAACAAGGTTCTCCCTAGTTATCCTTCTCCGTCAAGGTTCTTATTAATTATCCATCTAGAATAAGGTTCTACTAGTTATCTTTCTCGGACAAGATTCTTACTAATTATCCCTCTAGAAAAACGTTCCCACTAGTTATCCTTTTAGAACAATGTTCTAAATAGTTATCCTCCTCGGACAAGGTTATTACTAATTATCCATCTAGAACAAGGTTCTCACTAGTTATCTTTCTCGGACAAGATTCTTACTAATTATCTCTCTAGAATAATAAGGTTATTACTAATTATCCCTCTAGAACAAAGTTTTCATTAGTTATCCTTTTAGAACAAGGTTCTCACTAGTTATCCTTCTCGGTCAAGGTTCTTACTAATTATCCATCTAGAACAAGGTTCCCACTAGTTATCTTTTTCGGACAAGATTCTTAATAATTATCCCTCTCGAACAAGGTTCTCACTAGTTATCCTTCCAGAACAAGGTTCTCACTAGTTATCCTTCTCGGATAAGAATCTTACTAATTATCCCTCTAGAATAAGGTTATTACTAATTATCCCTCTAGAACAAGGTTTTGACTAGTTATCATTTTAGAACAAGGTTCTAACTAGGTATCCGTCTCGGTCAAGGTTCTTACTAATTATCCGTCTAGAACAAGGTTCCCACTAGTTATCTTTCTCGGACAGGATTCTTACTAATTATCCCTCTAGAACAGGGTTCTCATTAGTTATTCTTATAGAAGAAGGTTCTCACTAGTTATCCTTCTCCGACAAGGTTATTACTAATTCCCCGTCTAAAACAAGATTCTCACTAGTTATCTTTCTCGGACAAGATTCTTACTAATTATCCCTCTAGAATAAGGTTATTACAAATTATCCATCTAGAACATGGTTTTCACCAGTTATCCTTTTAGAACAAGGTTCTCACAAGTTATCCTTCTCGGTCAAGGTTCTTACTAATTATCCATCTAGAACAAGGTTCCCACTAGTTATCTTTTTCGGACAAGATTCTTAATAATTATCCCTCTAGAACAAAGTTCTCACTAGTTATCCTTCCAGAACAAGGTTCTCACTAGTTATCCTTCTCAGACAAGGTTATTACTAATTACCCGTCTAAAACAAGGTCTCACTAGTTATCTTTCTCGGAAAAGATTCTTACTAATTATCCCTCTAGAATAAGGTTATTACTAATTATCCCTCTAGAACAAGGTTTTGACTAGTTATCTTTTTAGAACAAGGTTCTAACTAGGTATCTTTTTAGAACAAGGTTCTAACTAGGTATCCTTCTCGGTCAAGGTTCTTACTAATTATCCGTCTAGAACAAGGTTCCCACTAGTTATCTTTCTCGGACAAGATTCTTACTAATTATCCCTCTAGAACAGGGTTCTCATTAGTTATCCTTATAGAAGAAGGTTCTCACTAGTTATCCTTCTCGGACAAGGTTATTACTAATTCCCCGTCTAAAACAAGATTCTCACTAGTTATCTTTCTCGGACAATATTCTTACTAATTATCCCTCTAGAATAAGGTTATTACTAATTATTCCTATAGAACATGGTTTTCAGTAGCTATCCTTTCAGAACAAGGTTCTCCCATGTTATCCTTCCCCGTCAAGGTTCTTATTAATTATCCGTCTAGAATAAGGTTCTCACTAGTTATCTTTCTCGGACAAGATTCTTACTAATTATCCCTCTAGAAAAAGGTTTTCACTAGTTATCCTTTTAGAACAATGTTATCAATAGTTATCCTCCTCGGACAAGGTTATTACTAATTATCCGTCTCGAACAAGGTTCTCACTAGTTATCTTTCTCGGACAAGATTCTTACTAATTATCTCTACAGAATAATAAGGTTATTACTAATTATTCCTCTAGAACAAGGTTTTGACTAGTTATCTTTTTAGAACAAGGTTCTAACTAGTTATCCTTCTCGGTCGAGGTTCTTACAAATTATCCGTGCAGAACAAGGTTCCCACTAGTTATCTTTCTCGGACAAGATTCTTACTAATTATCCCTCTAGAACAGGGTTCTCATTAGTTATCATATAGAATAAGGTTCTCACTTGAAGTTATCCTTCTCGAAGGACAAGGTTATTACTAATTCCCCGTCTAAAACAAGATTCTCACTAGTTATCTTTCTCGGACAATATTCTTACTAATTATCCCTCTAGAATAAGGTTATTACTAATTATTCCTCTAGAACATGGTTTTCAGTAGCTATCCTTTTAGAACAAGGTTCTCCCTAGTTATCCTTCTCCGTCAAGGTTCTTATTAATTATCCATCTAGAATAAAGTTCTGCTAGTTATCGTTCTCGGACAAGATTCTTACTAATTATCCCTCTAGAAAAACGTTCCCACTAGTTATCCTTTTAGAACAATGTTCTCAATAGTTATCCTCCTCGGACAAGGTTATTACTAATTATCCATCTAGAACAAGGTTCTCACTAGTTATCTTTCTCGGACAAGATTCTTACTAATTATCTCTCTAGAATAATAAGGTTATTACTAATTATCCCTCTAGAACAAAGTTTTCATAAGTTATCCTTTTAGAACAAGGTTCTCACTAGTTATCCTTCTCGGTCAAGGTTCTTACTAATTATCCATCTAGAACAAGGTTCCCACTAGTTATCTTTTTCGGACAAGATTCTTAATAATTATCCCTCTCGAACAAGGTTCTCACTAGTTATCCTTCCAGAACAAGGTTCTCACTAGTACCCTTCTCGGACAAGGTTATTACTAATTACCCGTCTAGAACAAGGTTCTCACTAGTTATCTTTCTCGGATAAGAATCTTACTAATTATCCCTCTAGAATAAGGTTATTACTAATTATCCCTCTAGAACAAGGTTTTGACTAGTTATCATTTTAGAACAAGGTTCTAACTAGGTATCCGTCTCGGTCAAGGTTCTTACTAATTATCCGTCTAGAACAAGGTTCCCACTAGTTATATTTCTCGGACAAGATTCTTACTAATTATCCCTCTAGAACAGGGTTCTCATTAGTTATCCTTATAGAAGAAGGTTCTCACTAGTTATCCTTCTCGGACAAGGTTATTACTAATTCCCCGTCTAAAACAAGATTCTCACTAGTTATCTTTCTCGGACAATATTCTTACTAATTATCCCTCTAGAATAAGGTTATTACTAATTATTCCTCTAGAACATGGTTTTCAGTAGCTATCCTTTCAGAACAAGGTTCTCCCATGTTATCCTTCTCCGTCAAGGTTCTTATTAATTATCCGTCTAGAATAAGGTTCTCACTAGTTATCTTTCTCGGACAAGATTCTTACTAATTATCCCTCTAGAAAAAGGTTCTCACTAGTTATCCTTTTAGAACAATGTTATCAATAGTTATCCTCCTCGGACAAGGTTATTACTAATTATCCGTCTAGAACAAGGTTCTCACTAGTTATCTTTCTCGGACAAGATTCTTACTAATTATCTCTCTAGAATAATAAGGTTATTACTAATTATTCCTTTAGAACAAGGTTTTGACTAGTTATCTTTTTAGAACAAGGTTCTAACTAGTTATCCTTCTCGGTCAAGGTTCTTACAAATTATCCGTCTAGAACAAGGTTCCCACTAGTTATCTTTCTCGGACAAGATTCTTACTAATTATCCCTCTAGAACAGGGTTCTCATTAGTTATCCTTATAGAAGAAGGTTCTCACTAGTTATCCTTCTCGGACAAGGTTATTACTAATTCCCCGTCTAAAACAAGATTCTCACTAGTTATCTTTCTCGGACAAGATTCTTACTAATTATCCCTCTAGAATAAGGTTATTACAAATTATCCATCTAGAACATGGTTTTCACTAGTTATCCTTTTAGAACAAGGTTCTCACCAGTTATCCTTCTCGGTCAAGGTTCTTACTAATTATCCATCTAGAACAAGGTTCCCACTAGTTATCTTTTTCGGACAAGATTCTTAATAATTATCCCTCTAGAACAAAGTTCTCACTAGTTATCCTTCCAGAACAAGGTTCTCACTAGTTATCCTTCTCAGACAAGGTTATTACTAATTACCCGTCTAAAACAAGGTCTCACTAGTTATCTTTCTCGGAAAAGATTCTTACTAATTATCCCTCTAGAATAAGGTTATTACTAATTATCCCTCTAGAACAAGGTTTTGACTAGTTATCTTTTTAGAACAAGGTTCTAACTAGGTATCCTTCTCGGTCAAGGTTCTTACTAATTATCCGTCTAGAACAAGGTTCCCACTAGTTATCTTTCTCGGACAAGATTCTTACTAATTATCCCTCTAGAACAGGGTTCTCATTAGTTATCCTTATAGAAGAAGGTTCTCACGAGTTATCCTTCTCGGACAAGGTTATTACTAATTCCCCGTCTAAAACAAGATTCTCACTAGTTATCTTTCTCGGACAATATTCTTACTAATTATCCCTCTAGAATAAGGTTATTACTAATTATTCCTCTAGAACATGGTTTTCAGTAGCTATCCTTTAAGAACAAGGTTCTCCCATGTTATCCTTCTCCGTCAAGGTTCTTATTAATTATCCGTCTAGAATAAGGTTCTCACTAGTTATCTTTCTCGGACAAGATTCTTACTAATTATCCCTCTAGAAAAAGGTTCTCACTAGTTATCCTTCCAGAACAAGGTTCTCACTAGTTATCCTTCCAGAACAAGATTCTCACTAGTTATCTTTCTCGGACAAGATTCTTACTAATTATCCCTCTAGAATAAGGTTATTACTAATTATTCCTCTAGAACATGGTTTTCAGTAGCTATCCTTTTAGAACAAGGTTCTCCCTAGTTATCCTTCTCCGTCAAGGTTCTTATTAATTATCCGTCTAGAATAAGGTTCTACTAGTTATCTTTCTCGGACAAGATTCTTACTAATTATCCCTCTAGAAAAAGGTTCTCACTAGTTATCCTTTTAGAACAATGTTCTCAATAGTTATCCTCCTCGGACAAGGTTATTACTATCCGTCTAGAACAAGGTTCTCACTAGTTATCTTTCTCGGACAAGATTCTTACTAATTATCTCTCTAGAATAATAAGGTTATTACTAATTATCCCTCTAGAACAAGGTTTTGACTAGTTATCTTTTTAGAACAAGGTTCTAACTAGTTATCCTTCTCGGTCAAGGTTCTTACTAATTATCCGTCAGAACAAGGTTCCTACTAGTTATCTTTCTCGGACAAGATTCTTAATAATTATCCCTCTAGAACAAGGTTCTCACTAGTTATCCTTCTAGAACAAGGTTCTCACTAGTTATCCTTCTCGGACAAGGTTATTACTAATTACCGTCTAAAACAAGGTTCTCACTAGTTATCTTCCTCGGACAAGATTCTTACTAATTATCCCTCTAGAATAAGGTTATTACTAATTATCCCTCTAGAAACAATGTTTTGACTAGTTATCTTTTTAGAACAAGGTTCTAACTTGGTATCCTTCTCGGTCAAGGTTCTTACTAATTATCCGTCTAGAACAAGGTTCCCACTAGTTATTTTTCTCGGATATGATTCTTACTAATTATCCCTCTAGAACAGGGTTCTCATTAGTTATCCTTATAGAAGAAGGTTCTCACTTGTTAACCTTCTCGGACAAGGTTATTACTATTTCCCCGTCTAAAACAAGATTCTCACTAGTTATCTTTCTCGGACAAGATTCTTACTAATTATCCCTCTAGAATAAGGTTATTACTAATTATTCCTCTAGAACATGGTTTTCAGTAGCTATCCTTTTAGAACAAGGTTCTCCCTAGTTATCCTTCTCCGTCAAGGTTCTTATTAATTATCCGTCTAGAATAAGGTTCTACTAGTTATCTTTCTCGGACAAGATTCTTACTAATTATCCCTCTAGAAAAAGGTTCTCACTAGTTATCCTTTTAGAACAATGTTCTCAATAGTTATCCTCCTCGGACAAGGTTATTACTATCCGTCTAGAACAAGGTTCTCACTAGTTATCTTTCTCGGACAAGATTCTTACTAATTATCTCTCTAGAATAATAAGGTTATTACTAATTATCCCTCTAGAACAAGGTTTTGACTAGTTATCTTTTAGAACAAGGTTCTAACTAGTTATCCTTCTCGGTCAAGGTTCTTACTAATTATCCGGAGTCTCGTAATTGAAGGTTAAGGTTCCTACTAGTTATCTTTCTCGGACAAGATTCTTAATAATTATCCCTCTAGAACAAGGTTCTCACTAGTTATCCTTCTAGAACAAGGTTCTCACTAGTTATCCTTCTCGGACAAGGTTATTACTAATTACCCGTCTAAAACAAGGTTCTCACTAGTTATCTTCCTCGGACAAGATTCTTACTAATTATCCCTCTAGAATAAGGTTATTACTAATTATCCCTCTAGAACAATGTTTTGACTAGTTATCTTTTTAGAACAAGGTTCTAACTTGGTATCCTTCTCGGTCAAGGTTCTTACTAATTATCCGTCTAGAACAAGGTTCCCACTAGTTATTTTTCTCGGATATGATTCTTACTAATTATCCCTCTAGAACAGGGTTCTCATTAGTTATCCTTATAGAAGAAGGTTCTCACTTGTTAACCTTCTCGGACAAGGTTATTACTATTTCCCCGTCTAAAACAAGATTCTCACTAGTTATCTTTCTCGGACAAGATTCTTACTAATTATCCCTCTAGAATAAGGTTATTACTAATTATTCCTCTAGAACATGGTTTTCAGTAGCTATCCTTTTAGAACAAGGTTCTCCCTAGTTATCCTTCTCCGTCAAGGTTCTTATTAATTATCCGTCTAGAATAAGGTTCTACTAGTTATCTTTCTCGGACAAGATTCTTACTAATTATCCCTCTAGAAAAAGGTTCTCACTAGTTATCCTTTTAGAACAATGTTCTCAATAGTTATCCTCCTCGGACAAGGTTATTACTATCGGTCTAGAACAAGGTAGTCACAGAGTATCGATCTCGGACAAGGTTGTTACTAAAAAAAAAACAAGAATAAGAAGGTTATTACTAATTATCCCTCTAGAACAAGGTTTTGACTAGTTATCTTTTTAGAACAAGGTTCTATCTAGTTATCCTTCTCGGTCAAGGTTCTTACTAATTATCCGTCCAGAACAAGGTTCCTACTTGTTATCTTTCTCGGACAAGATTCTTAATAATTATCCCTCTAGAACAAGGTTCTCACTAGTTATCCTTCTAGAACAAGGTTCTCACTAGTTATCCTTCTCGGACAAGGTTATTACTAATTACCGTCTAAACAAGGTTCTCACTAGTTATCTTCCTCGACAAGATTCTTACTAATTATCCCTCTAGAATAAGGTTATTACTAATTATCCCTCTAGAACAATGTTTTGACTAGTTATCTTTTTAGAACAAGGTTCTAACTTGGTATCCTTCTCGGTCAAGGTTCTTACTAATTATCCGTCTAGAACAAGGTTCCCACTAGTTATCTTTCTCGGATAAGATTCTTACTAATTATCCCTCTAGAACAAGGTTTTCACTAGTTATCCTTTTAGAACAAGGTTCTCACTAGGTATCCTTCTCGGTCAAGGTTCTTACTAATTATCCGTCTAGAACAAGGTTCCCACTAGTTATTTTTCTCGGATATGATTCTTACTAATTATCCCTCTAGAACAGGGTTCTCATTAGTTATCCTTATAGAAGAAGGTTCTCACTAGTTATCCTTCTCGGTCAAGGTTCTTACTAATTATCCGTCTAGAACAAGGTTCCCACTAGTTATCTTTCTCGGACAAGATTCTTACTAATTATCCCTCTAGAACAGGGTTCTCATTAGTTATCCTTATAGAAGAAGGTTCTCACTAGTTATCCTTCTCGGACAAGGTTATTACTAATTCCCCGTCTAAAACAAGATTCACACTAGTTATCTTTCTCGGACAATATTCTTACTAATTATCCCTACAGAATAAGGTTATTACTAATTATTCCTCTAGAACATGGTTTTCAGTAGCTATCCTTTTAGAACAAGGTTCTCCCTAGTTATCCTTCTCCGTCGAGGTTCTTATTAATTATCCGTCTAGAATAAGGTTCTACTAGTTATCTTTCTCGGACAAGATTCTTACTAATTATCCTCTACAGAAAAACGTTCCCACTAGTTATCCTTTTAGAACAATGTTCTCAATAGTTATCCTCCTCGGACAAGGTTATTACTAATTATCCATCTAGAACAAGGTTCTCACTAGTTATCTTTCTCGGACAAGATTCTTACTAATTATCTCTCTAGAATAATAAGGTTATTACTAATTATCCCTCTAGAACAAAGTTTTCATTAGTTATCCTTTTAGAACAAGGTTCTCACTAGTTATCCTTCTCGGTCGAGGTTCTTACTAATTATCCATCTAGAACAAGGTTCCCACTAGTTATCTTTTTCGGACAAGATTCTTAATAATTATCCCTCTCGAACAAGGTTCTCACTAGTTATCCTTCCAGAACAAGGTTCTCACTAGTTATCCTTCTCGGACAAGGTTATTACTAATTACCCGTCTAGAACAAGGTTCTCACTAGTTATCTTTCTCGGATAAGAATCTTACTAATTATCCCTCTAGAATAAGGTTATTACTAATTATCCCTCTAGAACAAGGTTTTGACTAGTTATCATTTTAGAACAAGGTTCTAACTAGGTATCCGTCTCGGTCAAGGTTCTTACTAATTATCCGTCTAGAACAAGGTTCCCACTAGTTATCTTTCTCGGACAGGATTCTTACTAATTATCCCTCTAGAACAGGGTTCTCATTAGTTATTCTTATAGAAGAAGGTTCTCACTAGTTATCCTTCTCCGACAAGGTTATTACTAATTCCCCGTCTAAAACAAGATTCTCACTAGTTATCTTTCTCGGACAAGATTCTTACTAATTATCCCTCTAGAATAAGGTTATTACAAATTATCCATCTAGAACATGGTTTTCACCAGTTATCCTTTTAGAACAAGGTTCTCACAAGTTATCCTTCTCGGTCAAGGTTCTTACTAATTATCCATCTAGAACAAGGTTCCCACTAGTTATCTTTTTCGGACAAGATTCTTAATAATTATCCCTCTAGAACAAAGTTCTCACTAGTTATCCTTCAGAACAAGGTTCTCACTAGTTATCCTTCTCGGACAAGGTTATTACTAATTACCCGTCTAAAACAAAGGTCTCACTAGTTATCTTTCTCGGAAAAGATTCTTACTAATTATCCCTAGAATAAGGTTATTACTAATTATCCCTCTAGAACAAGGTTTTCACTAGTTATCTTTTTAGAACAAGGTTCTAACTAGGTATCCTTCTCGGTCAAGGTTCTTACTAATTATCCGTCTAGAACAAGGTTCCCACTAGTTATCTTTCTCGGACAAGATTCTTCTTAATTATCCCTCAGAACAGGGTTCTCATTAGTTATCCTTATAGAAGAAGGTTCTCACTAGTTATCCTTCTCGGACAAGGTTATTACTAATTCCCGTCTAAAACAAGATTCTCACTAGTTATCTTTCTCGGACAATATTCTTACTAATTATCCCTCTAGAATAAGGTTATTACTAATTATTCCTCTAGAACATGGTTTTCAGTAGCTATCCTTTCAGAACAAGGTTCTCCCATGTTATCCTACTCCGTCGAGGTTCTTATTAATTATCCGTCTAGAATAAGGTTCTCACTAGTTATCTTTCTCGGACAAGATTCTTACTAATTATCCCTCTAGAAAAAGGTTCTCACTAGTTATCCTTTTAGAACAATGTTATCAATAGTTATCCTCCTCGGACAAGGTTATTACTAATTATCCGCCAGAACAAGGTTCTCACTAGTTATCTTTCTCGGACAAGATTCTTACTAATTATCTCTCTAGAATAATAAGGTTATTACTAATTATTCCTCTAGAACAAGGTTTTGACTAGTTATCTTTTTAGAACAAGGTTCTAACTAGTTATCCTTCTCGGTCGAGTTGCTTTACAAATTATCCGTCTAGAACAAGGTTCCCACTAGTTATCTTTCTCGGACAAGATTCTTACTAATTATCCCTCACAGAACAGGGGTTCTCATTAGTTATCCTTATAGAAGAAGGTTCTCACTAGTTATCCTTCTCGGACAAGGTTATTACTAATTCCCCGTCTAAAGCAAAGATTCTCATTTAGTTATCTTTCTCGGACAAGATTCTTACTAATTATCCCTCTAGAATAAGGTTATTACAAATTATCCATCTAGAACATGGTTTTCACTAGTTATCCTTTTAGAACAAGGTTCTCACCAGTTATCCTTCTCGGTCAAGGTTCTTACCCAATTATCCATCTGAACAAGGTTCCCCATAGTTATCTTTTTCGGACAAGATTCTTAATAATTATCCTCTAGAACAAGGTTCTCACTAGTTATCCTTCCAGAACAAGGTTACTCACTAGTTATCCTTCTCGGACGAGGTTATTACCCAATTGCGATACTAAAACGAGGTTCTCACTTAGTTATCTTTCTCGGATAAGATTATACTTAATTATCCCTACAGAATAAGGTTATTACTAATTATCCCTCTAGAACGAGATTTTGGTAGTTATCATTTTAGAACAAGGTTCTTAGGTATCCTTCTCGGTCGAGGTTCTTACTAATTATCCGTGCAGAACAAGGTTCCCACTAGTTATCTTTCTCGAGCAGATTAACTACTTAATTATCCCTACAGAACGGGGTTCTCATTAGTTATCCTTATAGAAGAAGGTTCTCACTAGTTATTCTTCTCGGACATGGTTATTACTAATTCCCCGTCTAAAACAAGATTCTCATTTAGTTATCTTTCTCGGACGATATTCTTACTAATTATCCCTACAGAATAAGGTTATTCTTAATTATTCCTCTAGAACATGGTTTTCAGTAGCTATCCTTTTAGAACAAGGTTCTCCTAGTTATCCTTCTAGTCGAGGTTCTTATTAATTATCCGTGCAGAATAAGGTTCTACTTAGTTATCTTTCTCGGACAAGATTAACTTCTTAATTATCCCTCTAGAAAAAGGTTCTCACTAGTTATCCTTTTAGAACAATGTTCTCGATAGTTATCCTCCTCGGACAAGGTTATTCTTATCCGTCTAGAACAGGGTTCTCACTAGTTATCTTTCTCGGACAAGATTCTTACTAATTATCTCTACAGAATAATAAGGTTATTACTAATTATCCCTCTAGAACAAGGTTTTGACTAGTTATCTTTTTAGAACGAGGTTCTAACTAGTTATCCTTCTCGATCGAGGTTCTTACTAATTATCGGAGTCAGGAACAAGGTTCTACTAGTTATCTTTCTCGGACGGATTGCTTAATAATTATCCCTACAGAACAAGGTTCTCACTAGTTATCCTTAGAACAAGGTTCTCACTAGTTATCCTTCTCGGACAAGGTTATTACTAATTACCGTCTAAAACAAGGTTCTCATTTTAGTTATCTTCCTCGGACAAGATTCTTACTAATTATCCCTCTACAGAATAAGGTTATTACTAATTATCCCTCTAGAACGATGTTTTGACTAGTTATCTTTTTAGAACAAGGTTCTAACTTGGTATCCTTCTCGGTCGAGGTTCTTACTAATTATCCGTCTAGAACAAGGTTCCCACTAGTTATTTTTCTCGGATATGATTCTTACTAATTATCCCTACAGAACGGGGTTCTCATTAGTTATCCTTATAGAAGAAGGTTATCACTTGTTAACCTTCTCGGACAAGGTTATTACTATTTCCCCGTCTAAAACAAGATTCTCACTAGTTATCTTTCTCGGACAAGATTCTTACTAATTATCCCTCTAGAACAAGGTTTTCACTAGTTATCCTTTTAGAGCAAGGTTCTCACTAGGTATCCTTCTCGGTCAAGGTTCTTACTAATTATCCGTCACGAAACGAGGTTCCCACTAGTTATCTTTCTCGGACAAGATTCTTACTAATTATCCCTCTAGAAACGGGGTTCTCATTAGTTATCCTTATAGAAGAAGGTTCTCCTTAGTTATCCTTCTCGGACAAGGTTATTACTAATTCCCGTCTAAAAGCAGATTCTCACTTTAGTTATCTTTCTCGGACAATATTCTTACTAATTATCCCTCTAGAATAAGGTTATTACTAATTATTCCTCTAGAACATGGTTTTGATGGCTATCCTTTTAGAAACAAGGTTCTCCAGTTATCCTTCTCAGTCGAGGTTCTTATTAATTATCCGTCACAGGAATAAGGTTCTACTAGTTATCTTTCTCGGACAGATTCTTACTAATTATCCCTACAGAAAAACGTTCTCACTAGTTATCCTTTTAGAACAATGTTCTCAATAGTTATCCTCCTCGGACAAGGTTATTACTAATTATCCATCTAGGGAAACAAGGTTACTCACTTTAGTTATCTTTCTCGGACGAAGATTAACTTACTAATTATCTCTCTAGAATAATAAGGTTATTACTAATTATCCCTACTAGAAACAAAAGTTTTCATTAGTTATCCTTTTAGAGCAAGGGTTCTCAGCTTTAGTTATCGCTTCTCGGTCGAGGTTGCTTCTTAATTATCCATGCAGAACGAGGTTCCCACTTAGTTATCTTTTTCGAGACGAGATTCTTAATAATTATCACCACCTCTCTAGAACAAGGTTACTCACTTAGTTATCCTTCCAGAAGCAAGGGATTCTCACCGTAGTTATCGCTTCTCGGACAAGGTTGTACTTAATTACCCGTCTAGAACAAGGTTCTCTTTAGTTATCTTTCTCGGATAAGAATCTTCTTAATTATCCCTCTAGAATAAGGTTATTCACTAATTATCCCTCTAGAAACAAGGTTTTGACTAGTTATCATTTTAGAACAAAGGGTTCTAACTAGGTATCAGAATCTTTCGGTCGAGGTTGCTTCTTGATTATCCGTCTAGAGCAAGGTACCCACTAGTTATCTTTTCTCGGACAGGATTATTCTAATTATCCACTACTAGAACAGGGGTTACCATTTAGTTATTCTTATAGAAAGAAGGTTCTCACTAGTTATCCCTTCTTTCAGAAACAAGGTTATTACTAATTCCCCAGTCTAAAACAAGATTACTCACTAGTTATCTTTCTCGGACAAGATTAACTTACTTTAATTATCCCTCACAGGAATAAGGTTATTTCACAAATTATCCATCTAGAACATGGTTTTCACCGGTTATCACTTTTAGAAACAAGGTTCTCACATGAAGTTCATCTTTCTCTGAGTCGAGGTTGCTTCTTAATTATCCATCTAGAACAAGGTTCCCACCTTTAGTTATCTTTTTCGGACAAGATTCTTAATAATTATCCCTACTGAAACAAAAGTTCTCCTTAGTTATCCTTCCAGGAACATGGTTCTCCATTGGTTATCGCTTCTCGGACAAAGGTTATTCACCTAATTACCCCGTCTAAAACAAGGATACTCACTAGTTATCTTTCTCGGAAAAGATTCTTACTAATTATCCCTCTAGAATAAAGGTTGTTACCTAGCATTATCCCTCACAGAACAAGGTTTTATTTAGTTATCTTTTTTAGAAACCAGGTTCTAACTAGGTATCCTTCTCGGTCAAGGTTCTTACTAATTATCCGTCTAGAACAAGGTTCCCACCCTTAGTTATCTTTCTCGGACAAGATTCTTACTAATTATCCCTACGAGAACGGGGTTCTCATTTAGTTATCACTTATAGAAGAAGGTTCTCCTTAGTTATCCTTCTAGGACAAAGGTTATTACTAATTCTGATACAAGCAGATTCTCTTTAGTTATCTTTCTCGGACAATAATATTCTTACTAATTATCCCTCTAGAATAAGGTTATTACTAATTATTCCTACGAAACTGTGGTTTTCGGTAGCTATTCTTTTCGAACGAGGTTACTCCATGTTATCATACTCGATTCGAGGTTATTTGTGGTGTAGATGCAGAATAAGGTTCTCACTAGTTATCTTTCTCGGACAAGATTCTTACTAATTATCCCTCTAGAAAAAGGTTCTCACTTAGTTATCCTTCGAGGAACAAGGTTCTCCTTAGTTATCCTTCGAGCAAGATTCTCACTAGTTATCTTTCTCGGACGAGATTCTTCTTAATTATCCTGCAGAAATTAAGGTTATTACAAATTATCCATCTAGAACATGGTTTTCACTAGTTATCCTTTTAGAACAAGGTTCTCACCGAGGATTACATCATCCTATAGGTCAGGTTCTTCTGAGTATCCATCTAGAACAAGGTTTACTAGTTATCTTTTCGGACAAGATTCTTAATAATTATCCCTCACAGAACGAGGTTATCATTGGTTATCCTTCCGGAACAAGGTTCTCCTTTAGTTGTATCCTTCTCGGACGAGGTTATTGCAAATTGCAGGTAAGGAGGTTCTCCTTAGTTATCTTTCTCGGATAAGATTCTTACTAATTATCCCTACAGAATAAAGGTTATTACTAATTATCCCTCACAGAACAGATTTTGACTAGATATCATTTTAGAACAAAGGTTCTAACTAGGTCGCTTCTCGGTCGAGGTGCTTACTAATTATCCCAGTCTAAAACAAGGTTCCCAGCAGTTATCTTTTACCGGGCGGGATGCTACTAATTACTCATACAGAACGGGGTTATCGTAGTTATCCTTATAGAAGAAGGTTCTCACTAGTTATCCTTCTGGGACATGGTTATTACTAATTCCCGAGTCTAAAAGCAGATTACTCTTAGTTATCTTTCTCGAACTGATATTCTTCTTAATTATCCCTCACAGGAATAAGGTTATTCTTAATTCTTCCTCTAGAACATGGTTTTCAGTAGCTATCCTTTTAGAACAAGGTTCTCCTAGTTATCCTTCTCCGTCAAGGTTCTTATTAATTATCCCGTCACAGAATAAGGTTACACTAGTTATCTTTCTCAGACAAGATGCTACTAATTATCCCTCTA
>JAMKOQ010000250.1:0-21059 GCA_026770425.1 Boechera divaricarpa
CTTCGATATCTTCTTCCTCCCCATCTTGAACCCGAAAGACCGTATCCTCATAAGCAAAGTGAACTTGTTTCTTTGTTGTAGCGATTGATCCAACTTAGCTCAAGGCCTTGATGGCCCTAGTTTGATCATCAGTAGCAATACTTGGCCGGACACTCCATCATACTCGGCAGTGTAAGTTACCATCGATTGTGCTAGGTTCTCCACAAGTGCCCAGCCAGCATCAACGTCTTGGTTGAGGAAGTTACCACCGCTGGCCGTATCTAGAAGCATGCGGACCTTCGGGAGAACTCCTCTCGTAGAGAGTGCTAAGGAGGGATTCATTGCTAAAACCATGGTGAGGGCATCGAGTAGTGTAGCCCTTGAAGCGCTCCCAGATTCGCAGAACTTTCACCATCCTTCGTATAAATCCAGAGATTTCATTCCTCAGCGCTGTCCTGGCATTGGAGAAGAACTTAGCAAGGAAGGCTTTCTTGCAGTCATCCCAGGAAGTGATGGATCCATGGGGTAGAGTCTTTTCCCAGTGATGGGCTCTGTCACCAAGAGAGAAGGGGAAGAGCCTTAGCTTGAAACCATCTTCACTGACCCCATTGATCTTGGTAAGGCTGCAGAGCCTATCAAACTCATCTAGATGATCGAAGAGGGTCCTCCATAGGCGTCTATGAAACTTGTTGTTCGCACCATGGCGATCAAGCTGCTCTTGATCTCAAAATTGTTATTCTCGACCGTAGGAGGGACAATCCCTTGTCTGTTGGTATGAGTATTAGGAGCGTCTCCCGCCCCTATCGTACGGGTCTTCGCGATGAGGCACATGTTCAATGGTGGTGGAATATGATCAGCCATATTTATCGGATCTTGGAGATCTGTGTGGAGAAGTTCACTCGGCTCTCTCAACCGTTGCGGTAACTTGTGAATATTATCAATGTATCGGATAAGGTTCTCGACCGCCTTTAGATCGCGTGTGCATGCGGGGAGGCAGACTCGATGCACCGGCTCGAGCAGACGTGGGCGAGAGGCGGACTCGAGCCGCAAGGGGTCGAGCTGGGACCTCGAGTCGAGAAACGTCCCGCAAACCAAAGACAGAAAAAGAAAATCAAAGTGAGTAACAGAGTATATAGAAAAGAACTTGATCTAGAACGATATGAAATCCTAAATGTAACAAACAACACCCAAACGGCAACGGCGCCAAATTGATATATGTCAATTCCTTACTAGACCAAGATTTCGTTGCGGTGTAGTAAGGTGTCAATCCATAAGGGCGAAGATATTAACCAAAAGGATGAGATCAAACCATTCAAGTCAAGCCAAACAAGAGCGTATAGACTCTAACACCCTAGACAGAAATTAGAAACGAAGCTAAAGCGAATCAAGTCAAGGACTAATGTAAGCAAGGCAATAACAGAATAGCGTATAGGGCTAGACGAGAAATCAATCAATGCAAGAGAAGTTCCTAAGGATGGGGTAATCGAACCGTGTATCCTCTTATCCTACCCAGGAGGTCTAACAAAACTCAATCAAGCTATTCCCTAGACATCAAACATCACAAATCCGCTAAGTCCACTCCCGTGATAAGTAACCTCAAGCTAGACTAGTTCCGCACCCAATCCCTTGGCGAAATCTACCCTAACAGGCAATAAGACCAGTTCAATACTGTCAATAAACACCCTAGACATCTAATCCCTTAGGCTAGGAATGCAAATCTCTAACATCAATTCATTCAAGCATTTTATCAAACACCTTCCTGGGTGGAAAAACACCTAAGATCTAATCTCAATTGATCGCAGAGAAATTAGCATTAAGAACACCGATTTAGAAGGGAAATTAAACAATCAACTCTTAAACCACCTAAGAGACTAAGATTCCACACTAATCTAACCCATCCTCAAGAACCCTAATGACTACTCGTAAATCATGAAGAACAACATGATCACAAACCCGTAAATCATAGAAACTTGCATAGATGAAAGAAACAGATAGAGAAAAGATAGAACAGAAGGAATTAACTAAAAATAACAAGTAGAAACCAAATTACAAAGTCTAGAAATCAAGAACAATGAAGAACAGAAGGAAAACTCGAAAATTAGGCATAAAACTCTCTCCCTTAGTCTTAATCCCACATTAGGTATTTATACTAAGTCTTAAAAACCCTAAAACGTCATGGGTAAAATGGTAAAACGTGCAGGATGAGGGCCAACTCGACCACTGTGGTGGTCGAGTGCCGTGCTCGAGCCGATGAGATCAAGATTACAGTTTTGTGTGTTGAGCTCGAGCCTCCTACTCGACCCTATGGGGTCGAGTCTGACCTGAAATTTCCAAGACTCCTCTTTTGTGTTGGACTCGATCATAGAGCTCGAGCAGGCGTGCTCGAGCTTGGCCAAAAATCTCAAAGATGCCACCTTTCGCCTCAGCTCGACCCCTTGACTCGACCCTACAGGCCAGAGTCTGACGTCCAGGACAGCTTCGAGTCTAACTTCTCCAGAATCGCCTGAAAGTACCTGTAATAAGCCAAATATGCAAGATGTATGCAAACCTAATGCAAAACACTCTAAGTATGCAAAACTATAAATAAATGACAAGAACAGGTCAAATAACATGTCTAAATGAATGAATAATGCAAGCTAAAACCATATAAAATGCAGACATATCACTACTCAGAAACCATGAAGAACAACATAATCACAAACCCAGAAATCAAAATAAATTGCATAAGTAGAAAGATAAGGAAGAGAAGAGATAGAATAGAAAGATTCAAACACAAATACTCAGTAGAATCAAAGATATAGGATCCAGAAAGCAAGAACAGATCAAGAACACTTAAGAAAACCTAATTTCTGCCTAAAAACGCCTTCTCTCTCTTAAACATCTTAGAGAGTATTTATACTAAGTCTTAAAACCCTAAAAACGCCATGGGCAAAATAGTAAAAATGTGCGGATAAGGTCCAGCTCGACCATGGGGGTCGAGCTGGGCTTTAGAAACTTCAAGATTGCATCTTTATGCCTAGCTCGATCATGGACTCGATCAGGCTTGCTAGAGTCAGTCTCAAAGTGCAGTTTTTGGTGCAGAATGCACTAGCTCGACCATCTTGCTCGAGCTGGGTGCTAGAGTCAGTCTCCTTCGAGTTTCTGGTCGAGTTAAACTCTCCTTTTTCTTCATTTGACTTCAACATCTCCAACATCCCTTGAATGCACCTGAAACAAGTCCAAAATGCAAAATGCATGCGATCCTAATGCAAAACACTCTAAGTATGCAAAACTAGAGATAAATGCTAAGAACAAGCTATTAAAAGAAGGCTAAATGAATGAATAATGCAAGCTAAAACCATATAAAATGCAGACATATCAACTCGAAGCTGTCCTTGACGTCAGACTCTGGCCTGTAGGGTCGAGTAGGAGGGTCGAGCTAAGGCAGGAGATGGTGCAGAAGCAGACTCTGGCCTGTAGGGTCGAGTAGGAGTTTCGAGCTAAGGCAGGAGATGGTGCAGAAGCAGACTCTGGCCTGTAGGGTCGAGTCAAGGGGTCGAGCTGAGGCGAAAGGTGGCATCTTTGAGATTTTTGGCCAAGCTCGAGCACGCCTGCTCGAGCTCCATAATCGAGCCCAACACAAAAGAGGAGTCTTGGAAATTTCAAGTCTGACTCGAGCCCATAGGGTCGAGTAGGAGGCTCGAGCTCAACACACAAAAATGCAATCTTGATCTCATCAGCTCGAGCACAGCACTCGACCACCACAGGGTCGAGTTGGACCTTACCTTGCGCGTTTTTACCATTTTGCCCATGACGTTTTAGGGTTTTTAAGACTTAGTATAAATACCTAATGTGGGATTAAGACTTCAAAGTTTGGTTTTTTGCCTAATTTTCGAGTTTTTCTTTCTGTTCTTCATTGTTCTTGATTTCCAGACTTTGTAATTTGATTTCTGCTTGTTATTTTGAGTTGATTTCTTCTGTTCTATCATTTCTCTATCTATCTCTATCATCTATGCAAGTTTTTATGATTTCTGGGTTTATGTTCTCGATGTTCTTCATGGTTTCTGAGTAGTCATTAGGGTTCTTGAGGATGGGTTAGATTAGTGTGGATTCTTAGTCTCCTAGGTGGTTTAAGAGTTGATTGTTTAAATTCCCTTCTAAATCAGTGTTCTTAATGCTAATTTCTCTCTGATCAATTGAGATTAGATCTTAGGTGTTTTTCCACCCAGAAGGTGTTTGATAAAATGCTTGAATGAATTGATGTTAGAGATTTGCATACCTAGCCTAAGGGATTAGATGTCTAGGGTGTTTATTGACAATATTGAACTAATTCTTATTGCCTGCTAGTGTAGATTTCGCCAAAGGATTGGGTCTGGAACTGGCCTAGCTTGAGGTTACTTATCACGGGAGTGGACTTAACTGGTTGTGATGTTTGATGTCTAGGGAATAGCTTGATTGAGTTTTGTTAGACCACCTGGGTAGGCTAAGAGGACACACTGAATCGATTACCCCATCCTTAGGAACTTGTCTTGCATTGATTAACTTTTCGTCTAGTCCTAGACACTG
Organism: Boechera divaricarpa; assembly: GCA_026770425.1. Lineage (NCBI taxonomy): Eukaryota > Viridiplantae > Streptophyta > Magnoliopsida > Brassicales > Brassicaceae > Boechera > Boechera divaricarpa. Next base: position 4,525 of record JAMKOQ010000250.1, read on the forward strand.
TTTCTGCTATTGCCTTGTTTTCGTTAGTCTTTGAATTGATTCGCTTTAGCTTCTTTTTCTAATTTCCGTCTAGGTTGTTAGAGTCCTATACGCTCTTGCTTGGCTTGACTAGAATGATTTGATCTCATCCTTTTTGGTTAATATCTTCACCCTTATGGATTGACACCTTACTATACTGCAACGAAACTTAAGGAATTGACCTATATCAATTTGGCGCCGTTGCAATTTGGGTGTTGTTTGTTACATTTAGGATTTCATATCGTTCTAGATCAAGTTCTTTTCTATATACTCTGTTACTCACTTTGATTTTCTTTTTCTGTCTTTGGTTTGCAGGACGTTTCTTGACTCGAGGTCCCCAGCTCGGCCCTTGCAGCTCGAGTCTGCCTCTCTCGCCCACGTCTGCTCGAGCCAGTGCATCGAGTCTGCCTCCCCCTGCATGCACACGCGATCTAAAGGCAGTCAGAACCTCATCCGATACATTGATAATATTCACAAGTTACCGCAACAGTTGAGAGAGCCGAGTGAACTTCTCAACACAGCTCTCCAAGATCCAATAAATATGGCTGATCATATTCCACCACCACAGCCTGAACATGTGCCTCATCAGCGAAGACCCCGTCTGATAGGTGCAGGAGACGCTCCTAATACTCATACCAACAGACAAGGGATTGTCCCTCCTACGGTCCAGAACAACAATTTTGAGATCAAGAGCAGCTTGATCGCCATGGTGCAGAACAACAAGTTTCATGGACTGCCTATGGAGGACCCTCTTGATCATCTAGATGAGTTTGATAGGCTCTGCAGCCTTACCAAGATCAATGGGGTCAGTGAAGATGGTTTCAAGCTAAGGCTCTTTCCCTTCTCTCTTGGTGACAGAGCCCATCACTGGGAAAAGACTCTCCCCCATGGATCCATCACTTCCTGGGATGACTGCAAGAAAGCCTTTCTGGCCAAGTTCTTCTCCAATGCCAGGACTGCGCGCTTGAGGAATGAAATCTCTGGATTTACACAGAAGGATGGTGAAAGTTTCTGCGAATGCTGGGAGCGCTTCAAAGGCTACACTACTCAATACCCTCACCACGGTTTTAGCAATGAATCCCTCCTTAGCACTCTCTATAGAGGAGTTCTCCCGAAGGTCCGCATGCTTCTAGATACGGCCAGCAGTGGTAACTTCCTCAACCAAGACGTCGATGCTGGCTGGGCACTTGTGGAGAACCTAGCACAATCTGATGGTAACTACACTGCTGAGTATGATAGGAATGTTCGGCCAAGTGTTGCTACAGATGATCAGACTAGGGCCATCAAGGCCTTGACTGCTAAGTTGGATCAACTGCTACAGCAGAAGAAACAAGTCCACTTTGCTTCTGAGGATATAGTTTTTCAGGTTCAAGATGGGGAGGATGATGGTCTAGAGGAGGTCAGCTATGTGCAGAATCAGGGTCAGTACAACAAAGGTTTCATCAACTACAAGAACAACCCGAATCTCTCTTACAGAAGCACCAATGTTGCTAACCCTCAAGATCAAGTCTACCCGCCTCAGCAACAACCGCCTCAGTCCACGCCCTTCGCTGCTTACAACTAGAATCAGGGTTTTGTTCCTAGGCCGCACTATCAGAGTCATTACCCGCAACAGGGAGTCATGGGTTCCCCACCTGGTTTCACATCTCACCACGCTCAGCCTTCTACCGCTCCAGATCAACAGACAAACAACTTGCTGCAGCAACTCCTACAGGGTCAAACAGCTGGAGCACTTGAAACAACCAAGAAATTTGGTGAACTCAAAACCCAGTTGGACTACAACTACAACGCTCTCAATAGCAAGATCGAGACATTGAACTCCAGGATTAAGTATTTGGAGGGGAACACTACATCTACTTCCTCCACAGCACCTATTGGACAACTTCCAGGAAAAGCAATTCAGAACCCCAAGGAGTATTGCAATGCCATTTTTTCAATGGAATCAAGTCCTATTGCTGCTCATGAAGCGGATGTTAGAGAAATTGAGGCTTTGCTTTATGGTTCAGATGCTAACACCAATGCAATCACCTTAAGAAGCAGAAAAGAGTTACCTGCCAGAGAAGGTTCAGTTCCAGTCACTGTGGACAGTGAGGTTGAAGATGGGGAGGATTTGAGCTGCAAAGAACACGAAAAAACTCGTCTGGAGGCTGACTCTAGCACCCAGCTCGAGTCAGGGGGTCGAGCCAACACTCCACCTGCTGCAAAACCTGCTGTTTCAGAGAAAAAAACAGCACCCTTTGTCCCCCTCCTTACAAACCTAAACTTCCATTCCCAGGAAGATTCAAGAAAGATAAGGACGTAACCATGGTTGAAAACGAGGGTAGTGTCGATTGCGTTGATTCACCAAGCACGACAAAGATTGAGCCTAAGTCTCTCCCCAAGCTTGGCAATCCTGGTATGTTCTCCATAACCTGCCTTCTTGGTGATTTGGTAATTGAGGATGCTCTATGCGACTCCGGTTCAAGTGTGAATGTCATGTCCCGTGAGATGCTAGAAAATCTAGGGATAAGACACCTCACTTATCACCCATTGCCCATCACTTTTGGAGACGCTCATTCACGAAAGTCACTTGGTCTTCTAGAAGATTACCCAGTTAAAGTTAGGGACTGTATAGTCCCAACAGACTTTGTTGTTATGGAAATGAAGAAGGCCAACAAGCTCCCACTCCTTCTTGGAACCCCCTTCCTCAACACTACTGGTGCAAACATGGACTTCAAGAACCAAAGGGTGGTTCTTATGAATGTGGATGACAAAGCCTATTACCCACTAAAAGCTTCTCCTAATGAGCTATGTGGCACAATGACTATCAAGGATGATGGCTACCGTGATGAGAAAGTGCAGTACATTGGCACAGTTGAGAAGGTTGATGAAGCTCCACCCCTAAAGGTCTATGATGAGAAAGAGAAGTCTTTGGAACGAAAGGATAGAGCTGAGAGTACAATGAATGAACAAGGGGTCAAGCCATTCATACTTGGTCAGATCATTGCAGAGGAGACCTCAGTTCCCCTCCATGAACCACCATAGACCTAAGAAAAAGGAAGTCAAGCTTAGAGACTATAAACAAGCTCACTTGGGAGGAAGTCCCATGTCTATCGCTGTACATATTTCTTTGTTTTAGTTTTAAAAAAAAAAAACGTCAAATAAGTGTGCTAAGCTGTTTGATTTTGTCTTGATTGTGTGATTTCAGGAAAGTATGAGAGGTGAATCATGAAAAGGAGGCAAAAACGCACAGGAATGGCTTGACTCGAGCACCCAACTCGAGCCCTGAGATCGAGCCAGACACCTGCACTCGTCTGACTCGAGCCACCAGCTCGAGCCCCCATGCTCAAGACGAGAACTCAATCTCCTCCTTCTTCTCCAAGCCTTGAGGTACCTGTTCCATCCATTCTTGTATATATTAGATGCAACATTTTGTTGTTTTCTGTTATCTCTTGATCTTTCTTTACAAATTTTTATTACACAAGGGACTGTGTAATTTAAGTTTGGGGGAAAGGTTAAGATTTGTTTGATGTGTTTTCTCTGTTCTTATTTTGATTTTGTGCATCCTTGAGTCTTCATCTATGGCATAGAAAAACCAAAAAAATTAAAAAATTTTTTTGAAAAATCTTTAAAAACAGAGTGTTCATGTAGTATTGCATCTTCATATTAGGATTGAGTCTAGATTGTTTCATATAGGGCTGTTGCATATGCATAGGGGATGATGATGATTTAAACTTTGTAAACTTGCTGATTCAACTGTATGATTTCAATGCCCTAGTTTCTAGTTGTTTAATGCCTTGTTATTGAGCTTGAAGTAAGACTGAACCATGCTTTGAATGCACAACTAGATTAAGTCTTTACTGAAGCATGCTGTGATTTTCTGTCATTCTCCATCTATTTGAACCTGAATTTGACTTATAATTATCATGTTTATGCATTGAATTTGAACTCATGGATACCATATACATACTTGGATTTTCTTTCATCTGTTTATACCACTCTTTGCTGATCCAAGTAGCTGTTCTCATCACTAGAACAGTTTTACCATGCCTTTAACCTAGCCTTCTTTCAAGCCATGATATTATTTTCTTGAGTGTGTGAGACCTATTTCTGAATGAGCTTGGTAGAAAGTGTTAGGTTTGAGCCGACAAGGATAGATTTTCATGTAGTTCTGGTTTGCAATTTTCGAATCAGATAGGAATTAGGTGGGATCTTGATCATTGGGTATTGGGGTTGGTTCTGTGGATAGAAAAAAATGAAAAACTTGGAAAAGATTGAAAGAAAAAGATAAAAGTTCTTAGGAGGGGAATGATCTGAATGTCTAAGTATCTAGTAAAGGATTAGGGGGTGCTGAGTATAAGAATAGAAAGGGCAAAAAGCTTAAAGTCTTAAAAACATGAAAAATGCCCAAGATGGTCATGAAAAACCATGAGAAAAACCCTAATCCGCTAGAAGTATTTGTATAACCTCTCCTAGAACCAAAAAAAAAAAAGAAAAAAAAAATGAAACTGATCCAAGAAATCAAAAGGGAAGCCTGAGGGTCAAGGGTAGAATTGTAGATTTATGAGTATAGAGTATAGATTTGTGAGAATAGAAGCAAGAATTGAAGAATAAAAGAGATAAAGTGTGGGCGTTTTTGGGAGAGCTCACAAAAGGCTGAAAACTGTTTTTTTTCTTATTAACTTAAAAACATGTTTACAAGGCTATACACTCTATATATATGCAAGATACAAAGGCAACTAGGTTAAAACCTATAGAAAAATATCTGAATTCAAAAAAAAATGATAAGGTGGTGTGGACCACTTGGGGACAAGCTGTCCCTTTCTTTCTCAGCGTGGTCCCCCCCTCTCTTTTAGCTTGCTGACTACTTCACCCAGCTCATCTTCATCTAATGGCTCTATTCGTGCGTATTCCGGGTTTAGTATTCGTGCATATTCCGGGTCACGCTCCCGTGACTCCAACCGTTCTATTTGTGTGGACTCCGGGTTTAGTGTTCGTGCATATTCTGGGTTTAGTGACCGTGCAAATCCCGGGTCACTCTTCTCCTGTATCATCGGTGCAAACTCTGGGTCATTGTGAGTACTCTCAACACTCCCCCTCAAGGTTGGCCGGTGAGGACTCCATAGGCCAATCTTGTCATGGATGTACTCACAAACACGCAACGGAGTAGCCTTAGTGAATATATCCGCCATCTGATCTCCACTCTTCACAAACTTGGTCTCAATCAACCCTTCTTGAATCTTTCCTCGAACAAAGTGACAATCCACTTCTATATGCTTTGTTCGCTCATGGAATACCGGATTAGAGGCTATATGGATCGCAGCTTGATTATCACAATATAAGCTCATCGGTTTGTCATCACTAATCCCCACATCCTTAAGAAGAGCCTTTAGCCATATCATCTCTTTAGTGACCTCTTTCATTGCTCTATACTCAGCTTCAGCACTAGATAGAGCGATAACTTTCTGTTTCTTGCTTCTCCATGTCACTAGATTACCTCCCAAGAATGTGCAATATCCGGTTGTTGATTTTCTATCTTCTTTATCTCCAGCCCAATTGATATGTCTGCATTTTATATGGTTTTAGCTTGCATTATTCATTCATTTAGCCTTGTTTAATAGCTTGTTCTTAGCATTTATCTCTAGTTTTGCACACTTAGAGTGTTTTGCATTAGGATTGCATGCATTTTGCATTTTGGACTTGTTTCAGGTGCATTCAAGGGATATTAGAGATGTTGAAGTCAAATGAAGAAAAAGGAGAGCTTAACTCGACCAGAAACTCGAAGGAGACTGACTCTATCACCCAGCTCGAGCAAGATGGTCGAGCTAGTGCATTCTGCACCAAAAACTGCACTTTGAGACTGACTCTAGCAAGCCTGATCGAGTCCATGATCGAGCTAGGCATAAAGATGCAATCTTGAAGTTTCTAAAGCCCAGCTCGACCTCCTCTGATCGAGCCCATGATCGAGCTGAAGATAAAAATCAAATCTTGAAGTTTTCGGACCCAGCGCGACCCCCAGTGATCGAGCTCATGATCGAGTCTGGTGAATAAAAATGCAATCTTGATTTAAACCCAGCTCGACCACCCAGCTCGACCACCCATGGTCGAGCTGGACCTTAGCCGCTCATTTTTACTATTTTGCCCATGACGTTTGTAGGGTTTTAAGACTTAGTATAAATACTCTCTAAGATGTTTAAGAGAAAGAACTCGTTTTTAGGAAGAAATTAGGTTTTCTTAAGTGTTCTTCATCTGTTCTTGCTTTCTGGATCCTATATCTTTGATTCTACTGAGTATTTGTGTTTGAATCTTTCTATTCTATCTCTTCTCTTCCTTATCTTTCTACTTATGCAATTTATTTTGATTTCTGGGTTTGTGATTATGTTGTTCTTCATGGTTTCTGAGTAGTCATTAGGGTTCTTAAGGATGGGTTAGATTAGGTGTGGAATCTTAATCTTCTAGGTGGTTTAAGAGTAGATTGTTTGATTTCCCTTCTAAATCAGTGTTCTTAATGCTAATTTCTCTCTGATCAATTGAGATTAGAACTTAGGTGTTTTTCCGCCCAGAAGGTGTTTGATAAAATGCTTGACTGAACTGATGTTAGAGATTTGCATGCCTAGCCTAAGGGATTAGTTGTCTAGGGTGTTTATTGACAATATTGAACTGAATCTTAATGCCTGCTAGGGTAGATTTCGCTAAAGGATTGGGTCTGGAACTGGTCTAGCTTGAGGTTACTTATCACGGGAGTGGACTTAACTGGTTGTGATGTTTGATGTCTAGGGAATAGCTTGATTGAGTTTGTTAAACCATCTAGGTAGATTAAGAGGATGCACCAAGTCAATTACCCCATCCTTAGGACCTGCTCCGTTCTTGATTGATTTTCGTGTTCTGTTTTTGTTCTGTTTCTATTCTGTTTATTGTCTCAGCTTTACTCTGTTTCTGTTCTGTTTTCATTCTGTTTTAGTTTCTGTTATCGCTTTTGATTTCCTTTTGATAGTTTCTAGTTTCACCTTCTCACTGCTTGTTTGGCTTGACTTAGACTGTTTGATTGCATCCTTCTTGGTTAATATCGCACCCATTTGGATTGACACCTTTCTGTATTACAATGACATGAAAATGCATTAAGGCATTTGACAGATAGCGAAAACGCAAAAACGAGCTATTTCAAATTGGCGCCGTTGCCAATTGGGTGTTTGTTTGTTATATTTAGGATTTCAGACCTTTTAAGATCAAGTTCGTTTAATTTCTACTTTGGTTATTCACTTTCTGGATTTCCTGTGTTTTAGGGTACAACTCGATCCATCAACTCGGTCTACAGCTTGATTCATACCTCTGTTTCATCCCTATGCACCAATGGAGCCCCCACAACCACCTTGTGCACATGGACAACATGAATAACCCCATGCTGCACAAAAGCGCTGATTTTGATGAAATGATGAGCAAGGAAATACAGGCTATGCATGAGAAGCTCGATGAGTTAATTCTTACTCAGCAGAAGCAACAACTCCAGACGACGCCTTTTATTCCCTACAATCAGAATCACAGGTTTGCTCATCAACAGCAATTTCATGGCGGTTATCAGCAGCAGCCAGTAATCAATGCTCCTGATCTCGAAATCAAGACTATGCTCCAGCAACTTCTACAAGGCCAAGCAACCTACAATGCTATCATCTTGGGGAGTCTCAGCGAGTTCATTACCCGAACAAAGCAACCCACAATCACTGAGGTCAGTGACGTTCAGGTTGGGGAGGTTTTCTGTGAAAAATCAACACAGGAAGACAGACTCGATGTGCTAACTCGACCTGGTGATAGAGTCAAGCCAACTTCTGCTGAAAAACCAATTATTTCCAGGAAGAATGAAACGTTCTATGTTCCTCCTCCATACAAGCCACCACTTCCATTCCCAGGAAGAATAAAAAAGGAGTCCATGAAGAATGCTCAAGCCGAGGATGAACTCCTCCTTGAAGCTGAAGAGTGTATAAAGGAGTTTGAATTTCCTCTTGGATGCACAGTTGATGAGAATTGTGTGATAAGATACGCAGAACAGGTCAAACCAGCGGCAATCATGATTAGTTCAACCAAGAGCAATGGGAAAGTAGTAGGTGTGGTTGCAACAACATATGAAGATCCTTGTGAAGGTGTTATGGTTGTAGAATACATAGTTGACAAGCACCTTGGTATAACCTTCACCTATGAAGTGAGCATTTATGAACCGAGGAAGATACCCTTTGAGGAGATAAGGATGAAAGAGTTCAGGGGATGGTTTTACGATGAGTATGATCCGGGTGATACATGGACTAATCTCATTAGAAGCAAGCTGAAGTCAAGCTCAGTGACTATAAACAAGCTCACTTGGGAGGAAGTCCCATGTCTATCCCTGTATATAATGCTTTAGTTTTCTTTTAAATCGTCGTTTAAATATGCTAATTCGTGTTTTTGGCTTGCTGGTATGATTGCAGGAGAGAATAAGCATTAAATCATAGAGAAAAAGAGGAATCATGCAAATTTGGCTTAGCGCGACCACCCAGCTCGAGCAAGGGGATCGAGCCAGCCATTTCTCCATGCTTGGCGCGACCATGCAGCTAGACCAGGGTGGTAGAGTCAGTGGTCGAGTCAAGCTCCCACGCTGTTTACACTCAGGAGAGCATGGAGGATTCAATCTCTTCCTTCTTCTTTAACCCTTGAGGTACCTGTTCTATCCATTCTTGTATATATCATTTGCATTTTTTTTTTTTCTTGCTTTTTGTTGTTTCTTAAACCTTCTTTCCAAATTTTTATTACACAAGGGACTGTGTAATTTAAGTTTGGGGGGAAGGCTTAAGATGTGTTTGACTTGTTTTCTATGTTCTTATTTTTCAATTTTATGCATACTTGAGTCTGCATGCATCTAAGGCATAGAAAACCAAACAAATTTGAAAAATTTTCGAAAAAGATTACAAAAATAGAGTGTTCATGTAGCTGCATTTACATTTTAGGATTGAGTTTAGATTATTTTTATATAGGGCTGTTGCATATGCATAGGGGATTATGATGATTTTAAACCTTGTAAGCTTGCTAATTCAATTGTATAATTTCAATGCCCTCGTTTCTAGTTGTTTAATGCTTTGTTATTGAGTTTGAAGTAAGACTGCACCATACTTTGAATGCACAGCTAGATTAGGTCTCAATTGAAAGCATACTGTGATTTTCTATCTTTTCCTATCTATTTGAACCTGAATTTTGACTCATAATTATCATGTCTATGCACTGCATTTGAACTCACGGATACCATATACATACTTGGATTTTCTTTCATCTGTTTATACCACTCTTTGCTGATCCAAGTAGCTGTTCTCATCATTAGAACAGTTTTACCATGCCTTTAGCCTAGCCTTCTTTCAAGCCATGATATTATTTTCTTGAGTGTGTGAGGCCTATTTCTGAATGAGCTTGGTAGAAAGTGTTTGGTTTGAGCCGACAAGGATAGAATCTCATGTAGTTCTGGTTTGCAATTTTCGAATCAGATAGGACTAGGTGGGATCTTGATCATTGGGTATTGGGTTTGGTTCTGTGAAAAGAAAAGAATGAAAAAAAAAACTTGGAGAAAGATGAAAGAAAAAGGATAAGAGTTCTTAGGAGGGGAATGATCTGAATGTTTAAGTATCTAGTAAAGGATTAGGGGATGTGCATAATAAAAGAAAAGAAAAGGCAGAAAGCTTAAAAGTCTGAAAAAATATAAAAATGCCTAAGCTAGTTAAGAAAAACCCCCAATCCGCTAGATGTATATGTGTATAACCCCTCCTAGAACCAAAAATAAAAAGAAAAGATGAAAATGATCCAAGAAATCAAAAGGGAAGCCTGAGGGTCAAGGGTAGAATTAGGATGACTTTCTAGGTTTAGACTTGAAGGTTAAGAACACTTGTGTAGGACTGGGTAGATGAGAGTCTATTCTTGTATGCATAGGTTGGTTCTTACCTTTAACATTCTACTAAAGCTCATTCCTTCTCATTGAGAGATCCTTGTTCTGAAATGATAAAACCATACTGAAGGGGACCATCTTTGTCTCTTGACCTTACCCTTAGCCAAATGAGTTCATTGAATGTGCATAGCTTGATTCATGGTTTCTGTTTAAATGAATGTTAAGGGGAATGATAGATTTGAATGCATGTCTAGGTTGAGATTTGATTGAACTTGTGCTGTGAAGAGTATGGCTAATGTTTTTGAGTAGAGTTCATATACTTTGCATTCTAGAACTAGCAACTTGGACATTGAGATCATCTGTTTTATCTGCAAGCTTTGGTTCTGAATCCCCATTTTCAAACCTCTTCTCCATTCTTCTTCTTCTATTTGCTTGAGGGCAAGCAAAGACTAAGTTTGGGGGAGTTGATATGTCTGCATTTTATATGGTTTTAGCTTGCATTATTCATTCATTTAGCCTTGTTTAATAGCTTGTTCTTAGCATTTATCTCTAGTTTTGCACACTTAGAGTGTTTTGCATTAGGATTGCATGCATTTTGCATTTTGGACTTGTTTCAGGTGCATTCAAGGGATATTAGAGATGTTGAAGTCAAATGAAGAAAAAGGAGAGCTTAACTCGACCAGAAACTCGAAGGAGACTGACTCTATCACCCAGCTCGAGCAAGATGGTCGAGCTAGTGCATTCTGCACCAAAAACTGCACTTTGAGACTGACTCTAGCAAGCCTGATCGAGTCCATGATCGAGCTAGGCATAAAGATGCAATCTTGAAGTTTCTAAAGCCCAGCTCGACCTCCTCTGATCGAGCCCATGATCGAGCTGAAGATAAAAATCAAATCTTGAAGTTTTCGGACCCAGCGCGACCCCCAGTGATCGAGCTCATGATCGAGTCTGGTGAATAAAAATGCAATCTTGATTTAAACCCAGCTCGACCACCCAGCTCGACCACCCATGGTCGAGCTGGACCTTAGCCGCTCATTTTTACTATTTTGCCCATGACGTTTGTAGGGTTTTAAGACTTAGTATAAATACTCTCTAAGATGTTTAAGAGAAAGAACTCGTTTTTAGGAAGAAATTAGGTTTTCTTAAGTGTTCTTCATCTGTTCTTGCTTTCTGGATCCTATATCTTTGATTCTACTGAGTATTTGTGTTTGAATCTTTCTATTCTATCTCTTCTCTTCCTTATCTTTCTACTTATGCAATTTATTTTGATTTCTGGGTTTGTGATTATGTTGTTCTTCATGGTTTCTGAGTAGTCATTAGGGTTCTTAAGGATGGGTTAGATTAGGTGTGGAATCTTAATCTTCTAGGTGGTTTAAGAGTAGATTGTTTGATTTCCCTTCTAAATCAGTGTTCTTAATGCTAATTTCTCTCTGATCAATTGAGATTAGAACTTAGGTGTTTTTCCGCCCAGAAGGTGTTTGATAAAATGCTTGACTGAACTGATGTTAGAGATTTGCATGCCTAGCCTAAGGGATTAGTTGTCTAGGGTGTTTATTGACAATATTGAACTGAATCTTAATGCCTGCTAGGGTAGATTTCGCTAAGGGATTGGGTCTGGAACTGGTCTAGCTTGAGGTTACTTATCACGGGAGTGGACTTAACTGGTTGTGATGTTTGATGTCTAGGGAATAGCTTGATTGAGTTTGTTAAACCATCTAGGTAGATTAAGAGGATGCACCAAGTCAATTACCCCATCCTTAGGACCTGCTCCGTTCTTGATTGATTTTCGTGTTCTGTTTTTGTTCTGTTTCTATTCTGTTTATTGTCTCAGCTTTACTCTGTTTCTGTTCTGTTTTCATTCTGTTTTAGTTTCTGTTATCGCTTTTGATTTCCTTTTGATAGTTTCTAGTTTCACCTTCTCACTGCTTGTTTGGCTTGACTTAGACTGTTTGATTGCATCCTTCTTGGTTAATATCGCACCCATTTGGATTGACACCTTTCTGTATTACAATGACATGAAAATGCATTAAGGCATTTGACAGATAGCGAAAACGCAAAAATTAGCTATTTCAAATAACATGTCTAAATGAATGAATAATGCAAGCTAAAACCATATAAAATGCAGACATATCAGTTTTCACTAGTTATCTTTTCAGAACAAGGGTCTCACTAGTTATCCTTCTCGGTCAATGTTCTTACTAATTATCCGTCTAGAACAAGGTTCCCACTTGTTATCCTTCTCGGACAAGATTCTTACTAATTATCCCTCAAGAACAAGGTTCTTAGTAGTTATTCTTTTAGAATAATGTTCTCACTAGTTATCCTTCTCGGACAAGGTTATAACGAATTATCCATCTAGGACAAGGTTCACACTAGTTATCTTTCTCGGACAAGATTCTTACTAATTATCCCTCTAGAACATGGTTCTACCTAGTTATCCTTCCAGAACAAGGTTCTAACTAGTTATCCTTCTCGGACTAGGTTATTACAAATTACCCGTATAGAATAAGGTTCTAACTAGTTATCTTTCTCGGACAAGATTCTTACTAATTATCCCTAGAACAAGGTTATTACTAATTATCCCTCTAGAACAGGGTTCTGATTAGTTATCCTTTTAGAAAAAGGTTCTCACTAGTTATCCCTCTAGGACAAGATTCTTACTAATTATCCCTCTAGAAAAGGTTCTAACTAGTTATCCTTCCAGAACAAAGTTCTCACTAGTTATCCTTCTCGGACAAGGTTATTACTAATTACCTGTCTAGAACAAGGTTCTCACTAGTTATCTTTCTCGGACAAGATTCTTACTAATTATCCCTCAAGAACAAGGTTCTAACTAGTTATCCTTCCAGAACAAGGGTCTCACTAGTTATCCTTCTCGGACAAGGTTATTACTAATTCCCCGTCTAGAACAAGGTTCTCACTAGTTATCTTTCTCGGACAAGATTCTTACTAATTATCCCTCTAGAACAAGGTTCTAACTAGTTATCCTTCCAGAACAAGGTTCTCACTAGTTATCCTTCTCGAACAAGGTTATTACAAATTACCCGTCTAGAACAAGATTCTAACCAGTTATCTTTCTCGGACAAGATTCTTACTAATTATCCCTCTAGAACAAGGTTATTACTAATAATCCCTCTAGAACAAGGTTTTCACTAGTTATCTTTTCAGAACAAGGTTCTCACTAGTTATCCTTCTCGGTCAATGTTCTTACTAATTATCCGTCTAGAACAAGGTTCCCACTTGTTATCCTTCTCGGACAAGGTTATAACTAATTATCCCGTCTAGAATAAAGTTCTAACTACATATCTTTCTCGAGACAAGATTCTTACTAATTATCCCTACAGAACAAGGTTATTACTAATTATCCCTCTAGAACAGGGTTCTGATTAGTTATCCTTTTAGAAGGAGGTTCTCACTAGTTATCCCTCTAGGACAAGATTCTTACTAATTATCCCTCTAGAAAAAGGTTCTAACTAGTTATCCTTCCAGAACAAGGTTCTCACTAGTTATCCTTCTCGGACAGGGTTATTACTAATTTCCCGTCTAGAACAAGGTTCTCACTAGTTATCTTTCTCGGACAAGATTCTTACTAATTATCCCTCTAGAATAAGGTTCTAACTAGTTATCCTTAGAGAACAAGGTTCTCACTAGTTATCCTTCTCGAACAAGGTTATTACAAATTACCCGTCTAGAACAAGATTCTAACTAGTTATCTTTCTCGGACAAGATTCTTACTAAGTATCCCTCTAGAACAAGGTTATTACTAATAATCCCTCTAGAACAAGGTTTTCACTAGTTATCTTTTCAGAACAAGGTTCTCACTAGTTATCCTTCTCGGTCAATGTTCTTACTAATTATCCGTCTAGAACAAGGTTCCCACTTGTTATCCTTCTCGGACAAGATTCTTACTAATTATCCCTCAAGAACAAGGTTCTTAGTAGTTATTCTTTTAGAATAATGTTCTCACTAGTTATCCTTCTCGGACAAGGTTATAACGAATTATCCATCTAGGACAAGGTTCACACTAGTTATCTTTCTCGGACAAGATTCTTACTAATTATCCCTCTAGAACATGGTTCTACCTAGTTATCCTTCCAGAACAAGGTTCTAACTAGTTATCCTTCTCGGACTAGGTTATTACAAATTACCCGTATAGAATAAGGTTCTAACTAGTTATCTTTCTCGGACAAGATTCTTACTAATTATCCCTCTAGAACAAGGTTCTAACTAGTTATCCTTCCAGAACAAGGTTCTGACTAGTTATCCTTCTCGGACAAGTTATTACAAATTACCCGTCTAGAACAAGGTTCTAACTAGTTATCTTTCTCGGACAAGATTCTTACTAATTATCCCTCTTGAACAAGGTTCTAACTAGTTATCCTTCCAGAACAAGGTTCTCACTAGTTATTCTTCTCGGACAATGTTATTACTAATTACCCGTCTAGAACAAGATTCTCACTAGTGATCTCTCTCGGACAAGATTCTTACTAAGTATCCCTCTAGAACAAGGTTATTACTAATAATCCCTCTAGAACAAGGTTTTCACTAGTTATCTTTTCAGAACAAGGTTCTCATTAGTTATCCTTCTCGGTCAATGTTCTTACTAATTATCCGTCTAGAACAAGGTTCCCACTTGTTATCCTTCTCTCGACAAGGTTATAACTAATTATCCGTCTAGAATAAAGTTCTAACTAGATATCTTTCTCGGACAAGATTCTTACCAATTATCCCTCTAGAACAAGGTTATTACTAATTATCCCTCTAGAACAAGGGTTCTGATTAGTTATCCTTTTAGAAGAAGGTTCTCACTAGTTATCCCTCTAGACAAGATTCTTACTAATTATCCCTCTAGAAAAAGGTTCTAACTAGTTATCCTTCGAGAACAAGGTTCTCACTAGTTATCCTTCTCGGACAAGGTTATTACTAATTACCTGTCTAGAACAAGGTTCTCACTAGTTATCTTTCTCGGACAAGATTCTTATTAATTATCCCTCTAGGACAAGGTTCTAACTAGTTATCCTTCCAGAACAAAGTTCTCACTAGTTATCCTTCTCGGACAAGGTTATTACTAATTATCCGTCTAGAACAAGGTTCTCACTAGTTATCTTTTCTCGGACAAGATTCTTACTAATTATCCCTCTAGAACAAGGTTCTAACTAGTTATCCTTCGAGAACAAGGTTCTCACTAGTTATCTTTTCAGAACAAGGTTATTACTAATTCCCCGTTTAGAACAAGGTTCTAACTAGTTATCTTTCTCGGACAAGATTCTTACTAATTATCCCTCTTGAACAAGGTTCTAACTAGTTATCTTTCCAGAACAAGGTTCTCACTAGTTATCCTTCTCGGACAAGGTTATTTACTAATTACCCATCTAGAACAAGGTTCTCATTAGTTACCTTTCTCGGACAAGATTCTTACTAATTCTCCCTTAAGAACAAGGTTCTCACTAGTTATCCTTTTAGAACAATGTTCTCCCTAGTTATCCTTCTCGGACAAGGTTATAACTAATTATCCATCTAGTATAAGGTTCTCACTAGTTATCCTTCTCGGACAAGATTCTTACTAATTGTCCCTCAAGACACAAGGTTCTAACTAGTTATCCTTCCAGAACAAGGTTTTTCACTAGTTATCTTTTCTCGGACAAGGTTATTACTAATTACCCGCCTAGAACAAGGTTCTCACTAGTTATCTTTTCTCGGACAAGATACTTATTAATTATCCCACTCTAGAAAAAGGTTATTAGTAATTATCACTCTGGAACAAGGTTTTCACCAAGTTTAATCCTTTTAGAACAACGTTCTCACTAGCTTATCCTTTTCGACAAGGATTATTACTAATTACCGGTCACGAAGATGTGGGTTCTAAATCTAGTTATCTTTCTCAGGACAAGATTCTTACTACTATCCTCTCTAGAACAAGGTTCTCACTAGTTATCCTACAGAACAAGGTTCCTCACTAGTTATCTTTCTCGGACAGAGGTTATTACTAATTAATTGCGAAATCAAGAACAAGGTTCTCGCTAGTTATCTTTCTCGGACAAGATTCTTACTAATTATCCCACTAGAAACAAGTGTTATTACTAATATTCCCTCTAGAACAGGTTTACACTAGTTATCTTTTTTAGAACGACGTTCTCACTAGTTATCCTTTTCGGTCAAGGTTCTTACTAATTTATCCGTCTAGAACAAGGTTCACACATAGTTATCCTTTCTGGGACAAGATTCCGGTACTAATTATCCTCTCTAGAACAAGGTTCTACCTTGAGTATATCCTTCAGTAACAAAGGTTCTAACTAGTTATCACCTTCTCGGACTAGGGTTATGTCAAATTACCCATTTTAGAATAAGGTTTTAAGCCTAGTTACAACTTTCTCGGACAAAATTCTTACCCAATTATCCTCTGTAACAGAACAAGGTTCTCTAAACTAGTTATCCTTCCAGAACAAGGTTACGACTAGTTATCCTTCTGGACAAGTTATTACAAATTACCCGGTCTAGAACTTGTGGGTTCTCAACTAGTTATCTTTCTCGGACAAGATTCTTATTAATTATCCCTCTTGAATAGTGTTCTAACTAGTTATCCTTCCAGAACAGGAGGTTCTCACATAGTTATTCTTCTCGGACAAGGTTATTACTAATTACC